>WOGP01009751.1:0-10599 GCA_015342065.1 Leptinotarsa undecemlineata | reverse complement strand
CAGTATTTTTGGATATTTACCCTCTGAAGAGCAATGCGTTCCATTTTGTCCAAGTGCAATAAATGTTGGAAAATGCACCCGATTTAACCTCCGATGGCTTCTTTACCGCCACCACGAATCAATCAAATTGAACTTTTTTGCATACCTACGGCCATGGACTTCGAAGGTTCCTTTTTCATCAGTTTAACTCGTCATCGTGAAGTAAAAACTAGTAGAGCATATTTGTGCATTTTTGTTTGCCTAGCCACAAATACGATTCACTTAGAATTAACTTAGAATTAGCAAGCCATCTCTCTGCTGAACATTTTTTTTCTGCACTTCAACGATTCATAGCTCGGCGGGGTCGAGTATGTACTCTCTATAGCGACAATGCTACTAACTTTATTGGAGCTCATCGACAACTGAATCTCATGAAGTCTGCAGCAGGAGATGATAGATTTCAAATTTTCCCCCCCCCCCCCCTCAGGCCCGCATTTCAGCCGAAGTTGGAGTTAAATCTGTTGAGAGTCATTTGTCGAAAGTTATAGGTGATCAGACTATAATTTGAAGAGTTTTATACTGTTCCTACTCTAATTGTGTTAATTTTGAATTCGCGTCCGCTCACCCCCTATTACTTCCGACATTAAAGACGTAAATGCGTTGACCCCCGGACATTTTCTTACGACAGAACTCCTCTCCGCTCTTCCTGTACCGGATTTAACCAATTTGTCTCTCAACAGGCTGTAGAGATGGCAACTATTCAACAGATACACCAGGACTTCTGGCGCCGCGCCGTTTTCATCGTGATAATCTGCACAAGTTGCAGCAAAGGGAAAAGTGGCTAGATGCATTTTGAACTCGTAATATATGCTCGCTGGTATTGATCAAGGAAGATAATGTTTCGCCAATAAGTGGGTACTTGCCAGGATCGTATCTCTTTACGCGGGCGACGACAAGGTAACTCGCGTCGCGACGGTCAAAACTGGTACTGTTAAACGACTACTCATTGAGTTTGCTCCACTTCCTATCTTTCAGCTGCATCTGCATTATTAGAATTTTTTTTACATTTTTCATTTTTTTCCGTTAATATTTACTGGGTTGATGAATTTAATTTATGTTAGTTTCCTTTTTTTAATTTTGTCATTTTGCAAAAAGAAACACCTGATTGAGATATTTTTTGGCAGGGGCAGAATGTTTAGAAAAGCTCAATTGGTATTTCAGTTTAATTTATCTTGTATATTTATATACACGATAAATTAAACTTTTATAAATATTTCGCGCGAACATTCAGGGGCCAAAGAAACGTTTCACCCACAAGATACATTCATGACCTTCTGAAAGGCAAAAACAGCGTTTTACCAAAAAAATATATTGTCCGACATATTTGACTTTAAGTATATAACGGAATGAACTCCGGTGCTCATTTCGAAGTAATCGTCATTGAAAATAACGCGTATTATATTTATGGCGAAGATCGCCTTCAAAGGAGCCTCCTGAATCCGCTCCTCAGAAAGGTACTTTTCCAACGAATTTCTTCACGCGGATGACCACGAGGAATCAAAGTAAGTCCATTAATGTTCTCGTTCTTGACATAATTTCAACCATTGTTTTTTCTTTCGTCATTATTTATGGGAATAACGAATATAACCCCAACTCAGAAAATTTTCCAACAGTTCATTTTTTTAAACCAATTTTTGAGCTGATAAACACAAACCTAACACTTGAAGTGGATTTTCATTTCTTCAGGAGCTCGAAATAGTCGGGAACGATCTATAGCTCGGTTCAGGAAAAATTGTTACAGTTGAAGGTGTTCCTAAACCTGCGAAGGTTCAAGTAAGGCAATTCATAGGTGTATTACATCAGTTCGGACTTCCATTGTCTAATATAATATAAATTGATTTGAAATCTCTGAAAAAATAAAAAAGATTTACCGAAAATAACAATTTTACTAAACACAAAAAACTGAAATTACAAGAGAATAACATACAAGCTACAACCAAAAAATAAAAATTGAAATATTAATAAAAACCTGAAAATTAAAAATATTATTAACAGAAATAAAAATAAAAATTAAAAGATTGCAAAACCAAATTACGTCACGACGTTTCGATTGTTAGTATCCACAATCCTCTTCGGGTGATAACTGTTATCACCCAAAGAAAACTTGCTAAAAAAGTGGTGGAGTTTGAGTCCAAAGAAGTATGAAACGCGAGAAGATTATGTTCGAATCTACTCAGTAACAAATCATGAAGCATGCCAGTAACAATACTAGCCATGATAAGAGTAGGAAACTTACTGAAACATGATGAATCCTATGTAATCACCAGAACTCTATCTGGAAATGAATTCAGCGATATGAAATGTTTGAAATTATGACGAAGAGAGTATACACAGGTGTATGACGTAGATTAGATGAACACAACAGATGTTGAAAGTAATGGTAAATAAAATTATAAGACTGCGAGATCAAAAGACCTGAAGTTTGCGGTTTCAAATCACAATTGAGTTGGCATCATTTTCTATCAGACAACTGATTGATTTTTCCTCGAGGAAAATAGTATTGTGACTAAATGGAAGATACTTTCATCGAAATTGATGGGAAAACATGGCGGCTCGGGAAGTATAATTAATTTTTCAAGTCAAGTCAGAAATACAAGAATTATTATTCATTTAGTTTTTAAATATAGGGTCAGAATCTGATGTTGCAGGTTTTATGAACAGTTGGTTTTTTAAGACAATTCATTCATTATGATTACTGTATCTTCTTTAGTTTTCCTCAATTATTGAAACCGTTTCATATCCATGAACCTAAAAGTTGTGAGTTAATTGTGGTTCTGATTTTTTTAAATGTTTGTGCAAAACTACCATACTGCATCTATTCATTTTTTCAGCAATAATATATAGCATAACTTTAATACAAATTCAATAATCAATTTTCTCAGTACTACGAATGCATACACTCCTAAACTTTGTGTAACATGAAGTTCAATGTACTGTTGAATTTCTGTGATTAGGTTAATTTCTTTTTTTTAAATGAAATAAATTTTATTCGTGTAGAACTTTGATGAGTATTTGAATTGAATTGGATTTTTTTGACAATTAATAATATGAATTACACTATAGCTATATACAAGGCTTCACAAATTGAGTGGGCATGTTTGGAGATTATCTAAACGAACATTGACACAATCATATCTCATATGTTTTAGAACCACGAGTTTTCCAGTCTTTGAGAAAGAACAGTCCCGCCTTATGAACTCCGGTTACATAAAAAGATAGGGTAACTTGAATATGTTACCTTTGTACCCAAAGATCGGATTTCTTGCACCCTACCTTTACATTTAACCGGAGCTGATCATGCGGGACCGTTTGTTCTCAAAGACAGGAAAGGTCATGATTCTAAAACATATGAGGCATGGATATGTCTTCTACTTTCCTATCAACTGGTATAATCCATTCAGAGATATACATGGATACGAGAGACGATATTCTTATTTTCCGGCGCGGCAAACCTTTCAGATGTGACTCGGATAATGGAACGAATTCCAAAAGAGATATTATCGTTGAGTTTTTGAAAGAATGTCAATAATTTCGTGCAAATAAGGGCATTGAATGAAAATTTATCATGTTTCGGTAAAATGTTCTCCTATTTTTACCATGGCTGATATTGTTACCGGCAGGCTCCACCAACTGTTACCAAGAAGATTCGATCATAATCTCCCCTTGTCTCACACTTCTTTGGACTCAAACTTCACCACTTTTTTGCATGTCTAATTACTGCACTGGGTAAATAGCTAATCAACCATAGGAATTGCCTCACTTGATAAACTTTGTAGGTCTGGGAAAACTTCCAATTGCAACAATTTTCCCTGAACCGAGCTGAAGACTGTTTTAGTTTGTATCAAGTAATAGATATTCTATACAAATTGAATAGAAGAATATTGTACAGTCCTGATTTCCAGTGAAGACAACATGATCTTCTGGGAGAACGGAATACTAAGAGCAGATAGTGCTGTTTCAAATATGTATTAAAAATGCCTTCAGTTTCTGGTGGTCGTATACATTAGCAGACCTAGGAAGAAGATATCCATCTGTTCAGAAACTATATACGACCGTATTCCAAGTATGAACTCACACTATTGATTTATATGTGAAGAGATTTATGAAAACAAACCTCATACAAATCAATAAAAATATTAAAGGAAACAAAATCCGGGCTGGTGAGAAGTGGTCGAATGAAGTACCAAACGTTTCATCTCCTACTGCGATAGACATTATTAGTGGTAAGTACGTTAACTACGAGAATCAAGGTCATATCTCGAAGTTACCGTTGTTGTGAGTTGAAAAGCATCAACCATGAGCTGCAGGCATCTGCGACATTTTCCAGTATCATTTTCTTTGTACAGAAAATGTTCAAAATTAATATTTAGCTCGTCACAGCCTTCTTTCTTACATAAATACGTCCTTTCTCAAATTCTGACGCTACAAAATATGTATATAAACTCATGTTTGTACTTCATATACATGGATTCATATATGTATTCTTGCAGAGATCATTTATTCAAAAGTATTGGATGTCAACTGATCAATCAATGAGAAAGTGTTCTACTTATGTTTGATAACACACGCAAATCTATTTCTTCACTCATTTTCAATAAAAACAGATTTAATATTGAAAGAGTAAAAAAAAACACTGGTTCACATGAACACTTCAGAAATACAATATGTTCCCTTTTATACCCCATAATTAAAAAAAATAATTAACTCACTGACTAAAATTGACAAATTAAACCTCATAGATTTTACGAGCTGCTATGTTTTCCCTTTCTCCTATGATAGTACAATCTTAGATTCTTACAGGTATCTTTCAAGTAAATGAGTTGTGTCGCCGAAGCAAAAACAACGATACTCAACAATTCCGAAAGTATCGAATAGAATTGAAACTAATCGCGTAGGACTTGTTCGATTTGGGAGAGAATATATTTCCAAAGATAAGAAAAATATCCATGAATAATGGAATGAGATTCGAAATAACAAAAGAAAATGATTCCTTACGTAAAAGTACGAAAGAGGTAATTTCAGGAGATTAGGACTTCCTTAAGTTTGCCTTGCATCCAAACCCAAATCAAATCCAATTATGAAAATCACTCTAATTCTCAAATGGGAAAAATTAAATTTCGGAACCATTCTACGCTACATATAAACTATAAAAAATCAAAACCTCCTTTGTGATAATGACTCAAATACTTTAATCTAATGAGGGGTCTTCAAGTATTACGTAACGCAATTCAGGGGGAGCGAGAGGTCTTGTAAAACGTTATGATTGTTTTTTTTTATTCAAATATAATACAAGTTCTCCCAGGTTGGCTACCCTTTTTGTTTTATGTTTTACAGGGAATCCCTCGACTGTATTGTGTCATTATTCGTCATTGTTTCAAAGTGAGTTCATACTGTTATGTCCTCAAAAGAAAATGATTTGCATTACCGGCTGTTCATGGCCTATAAAAGCTTTGTTCCTGAATTTCCCCCATAACTGTACCAAAAAAAAAACGCTAACAAAATTTGGAAAATGGCTAAAGAAAAACTGAAATATAAAGAAAAATTTATAGAACATATAAATAATTTACTTAATTACTTACTTGTCAGGCAACAGGAAGTATCAAAATAAGTACATGACACATTTGTAATATTTGAATTATATAAAACAAAAATGGCTTATAGGCAAATCTCAAACAATTTTCCAAAATTTTTTAACCTTTAAAAATTGATAAAAATTAATTTTTTGCAACTTCAATTTTCACTAAACTTCCTTTTCAATTAGATCACTTACTTTAAGGTGAGCACTGATGATGACGAAAGTCGAAAGCACTTTGCAAGAATTTTAAATATTATACACTTTAATACAAAAAACTTTTCGATTCATTCATATAAATAATGTTATATGCGAGTATTATCGGAAAGTCAAGAACTTTGCCATTCAACACTTCAACAAATACAACCTGTTAGCCCTGTTCGTAGCTACTAATGCTCCTTGGCGGAGTGCTTTCAACCAAGTTGAGCGACGCATGGCTCTTCTCACCAAACTACTGTCAAGCGTCATCCTGTCTCATGAACATTTTGGTCGACATCTCGATAACAAAGGAGATTGATGATGATTTGGAAAAGCGTAATTTTCAGCACGCTGGGGAGACACCAAGGTCCAGGAAAAAATTAAAATTGATAACTACGATGTTTTGGTGGAATACAAAAAGCCTGACGAGTGTTTGCAGGATCAAGCAGAACGTAATCTGGTGTGGTATAGCGCTCACGTCCGTGAACCGCAAAATATCTTGCAAATGGTGGAATTCGTTGACAAATCCTGCTGTTTCCGCTCGAGGAGTGCATTGAAATCTGTGAGGTTGTCTGTTTATCTGTCGCCTTCCTCGGAAGGGTTTGAGTAGATGCCTTATGAGTTTTCTGTCCATCAGTACAATCTGACCTCAATAACAATATGTGCAACCTGTGGAATCTAATTCACATCCCACAACAGTGTGCAAATGCACAGTCGTTACGTTCATGGCAAGTCTACTCAAAATCGTCGTGAAATTAGACTACGAATACAGCAACTTGCTGCCAGAAGGGCAAATGATCTTTGTGTGCATTGTGTGCTGTTGTGAAACATCGTTTGAGGATGTCCATAGGCTCCACGAATACGAAATTGACGCAAGTGGTTTAATAATACCAGAAACTTTTTTGTCTGCTCTCCGGATTCCAGTAATGAAAGAATCTGAATGACTGGCAAACTCGTGGACAGAGGGTTGTCGCACCCTTAGAACCAAAGTAACTCATTTCAAAAAGGTAATCTTTGAGAAATGAATGTGTTACGTTATCCGTAACATTTAAAGAACACTCCTAAAAGGTAGGCAACAGAGAATACATTTCAATTCTCTTTAATATCGCAGATGTGAGCTGCTGCTATCATGGATGAAACGAGAAAACGTTTTGTTTGTAGCGATAAGAACTATCGGATACAAAAAAAGGAGAGTTTTTTTATTCAGAAACGCTTTAGGCGGCTTTAATTAATCAGTGTTCCTTTCGATAGTGATATTTGGATGAATAATTCGTCGGATTACACTATCAACTGTCGACTTGTCTCTACGGAGGATTTTAGATATCAATCTTTTTGGTGGAAATGGAAGTCAACATCTCGCGATTATTACGGAATTGTAAATCGGAGGTGAGTTCTTATAATTTCACTGAGTTGAATAGGTATCCTATATTTTATATAGGTCATATTCCTATAATAAATTTACTACAATCATAAATATGATTTTTAAAGCATTCACCCTCATATATTGAAATAATCTCGAGAGAATAAAAATTACTCGGGGGAAAATATATATCATTCGCTGGTCGCAATATTATAATATTGATGGTCGCCTTCAAAGGATATAATTAAATTACTCTCTTCGGAAATAAACTTTTTAAAAACAATTTATTTCGTGACAACACAGTTTGGTGTATTCACACCAAGATGAATAATGAACATTGAGGCGTTGCAGTGTCAACTATTATAGTGCTATTTATAGTGCTAATCTAAATCAATTCTTGATGGTTAGTAAATATTTTGGAAAGTTCGAAAGTCTATTTAGGAGATAATCAACCATAATGGCATATTTGTGCGATATGAAGGTTGTTAACTACGTTGACATAATTATATAATTAAGGGAGTGAAGACTCGTTCCAGGAAGTTAGGTAAGCACTCCGTACAATCCAGTAATCGGTACAGCATAGCAGAATTTGCTTTTGGTTATTTCTTTTGCTTCCCGTAACTTCCACGGGCCAATATCTACATTTACTAATTAAAACTGTGAGCTACTCTCAGAGAACATTGTTTTGTTGTATTGCATAAATGTTTTATGTCGTTAGTATAAGTTATGTAAGTTTTGCGTAATATGTCTTTAGGGAACTGAACAAAGACTTACAATACAAATCTCATCCACTCCTCTTCTTGAACGGCCCCTAAAGATTTTTCACAGCGCCACCTATTAAAAGTAAAATTGGAAAAAATTAACCGAATGTCAAGGCATATGATATCAATAATATAGAGTTAATATCTAAGCGAAGTTAGTTTTTTATACGACACTATGGTCTTCAATTACTTAAAAAAAGTTGTGAGTTATATACTGCAATACTAGATATAACATTGAATACAAAATAATAAAATTTATTCATAACTTCTGTTATTCATTTGTTTCATCAATTCAGACAAGATATCCAATTCACTTCACTCTGAAGTGTAATGAATATTTTTTTTTCAGTTTTCACGAGTTGGGTTATTACGACATTCCTGCCGTTTTAGATCTGATCATTCGAACTACCAACCAAAAACCGATTTATTTGGGAATCTCATTGGGCAGCACTGCCAGCTATGTTTTTGGAAGTGCAAGACCGGATATGGCTAAAGAAAAGTTGACGGGTATTCTCTCATATGCTCCTGTGGGGTATATGAAGAACATAAAATCTTATGTGAAGTTTCTGGCACCATTTCAACCAATTCTTGAGGTATGTGCAATAATCAAACTATATCATGTTTTATATGAGATTTTATCACAAACTATATGTTTCAACAGATAATTTCACCTATAGCTGTACCAATTTTTTTTTATTTTTGGAAAGTTACCCACTGAGAAATGCCAAAATCTGAATTCAAAATTATTATCTGTTGAATCACATTTTTTCTTTCCTGTCAGCGCAGTATTCCCATCCACTAAACGGTTCATATTTGAGACTTCCAAAATAGTAAAGAGTGAGTTGACTTTTAGTCTATTTGTTCTCAAACTAAAAAAGTTGACTAATACAATATAATAATATATACTCAATTTTATCTCCAATTATTTCCACTAAATTCACGTAATTCAGTTTCTCTTCATGAAAAATCAAAAAATCATTGGTGCAAAAATTATTCTGGACGTAAGGAGAGCGTCCCTTTTTGAATCCCAATCGTGGCCAATGAGTCAAAATAGTACGATTGATTGACTTACCTGGTAAGGAAAATCAATCGAGATTTTTCGAGCTTGTCTTCCGAAAATAATTACACACCCTGTAGTAGTCGTAAATCTACACATATCGGTACATGTAAAAAAGAATAATCGAAATGAATCACCATCTCCGCTGTTGCCTCGATTTATCACTTCGTTATTTGTACACTTCAGATCACAATTGGTTTGTGGGTGGGGTGGGTTGTAATTATTTTCGGAAGACAAGCTCGAAAAATCTCGATTGATCTTCCTTATCAGGTAGGTCAATCAATCTTACTATTTTTCTTCGCTTGTCTTCCTCAATAATTACACACCCTGTAGATGTTTAAAGACAAGTGATCTGAAAGATATTTTATTCTTATGTTTTCCGGTATAATCTACACTTTCAGTAAGTTTATATTCTAATTATTTATCTTTTAACTTTAACAAGGTAATCAACTAATAATACTACAAGAAAAAATGGTAATGAGATACCATCTCATTTACAACTATCTTCTACTATTTTTTTTTTAATATTCAATACACCTCTTGCAAACTCCTCTGAGTTGTGATTTATAGGCCTATTGTAAAAAGTGTAAAAAATTTCTGAGGCCTGCGTCCAACCAGCGGCCTTTCGAATAATTTCAATGTTGATACCATTCCTGAAGGCGGCTGATGTGGATGCGTGCCTTGTGCTATACCCTGAAAAAATAATAACATCCACTCCGCTTCTTTTTTCTTTTTATGAGTCAAAATTAGGTATCTTTCGTTTTGGTTACGTACAGATTTTGTTTTATTCAAGTAAAATTGAACAGTTGAAGCAGCACACAATTCTGGACATTCTTGAAAGAAAGGAAGAACTAATAATGGTTGTGGTTTCTTCTTCCCCGAAGTTTTGATTTTTTCAGACATTTTTATTTCTATTTTATGATTCGATACATGTATATTTTCAATTTGAATCATTGACAGAGTCTGAATTCTATGTCCAGTGGTTAAAGCTAGAAGCATCGTTAATTTGATTGTGAGTTGATCTAGCGATAATGTTTCAAGAGGGAATAATGTCCGTAGATAATCCAAAACTGGCTCTGGATTCCATGTGGTTTGGTATTTTGGTGTAGGAGGTTCTCTATTGTAAACACCTTTTATCCCCATTGCTTTGTCTCTTACAATTTTATCCAAAACTTTAGTAATTAAGCTGAATGGCGGGAAAGCATAAAAAAATTCGTGCTTCCAAGTAATAGTAAAAGCGTCTATGTATTCTGAGTCCGGATCTGGACCCCAGGATACATATCTCTTACACTTTTTGTTGACTATTGATGCAAAAATCTATTGTTGGAGTGCCGAAAACTGAACAAATGGAACTGAATATTTCATCATTTAGGGCATACTCCGTTTCTATGGATTGAGATCTAGATTCTTCATCGGCAAAAGTATTTTCTTTAGTGGGGATGTATGAAGCAAATATTTCACGGTTTTTTTCTTCGCACCATAACCATATTTGCCTGGTAATATTATTCAAATTTACAAATTGTACACTCCCTTTCTTATTTATGCAAGCTATAGCGGTCTTGTTATCTATTCTCAGAAGAATTTCGCAATTTTCAAGATGTTTTGCAAATGA
>WOGP01009750.1:330-10599 GCA_015342065.1 Leptinotarsa undecemlineata | reverse complement strand
ATAATTGAAATGCAAAAAAGCGTAAGTTTGCTTAGGTCACGCACTTTGCGACTATCCTAGTCTAGAAATATAGTTAAGGGCAGAAATTGGCTCTTGGAACAAACTGAAAAAATCATTATGGCCCGAAGTCTTCAAAGTTTGGAGACCTCTGCTCTAATAGAATAATTAAAGAGTGAAAAATATTTTACAACTTCGAATGAATACACATTTAATCTTTGGCACAACGAGGCCGACAAAGTTCCGTAAAGGAACATTTCGTCAGCCCAAAATGAATAAAAAGTTTATAAGCTCTAAACTACAATTGGAGGATTTTCTCTGATTTCCAGTTTTTACAGCTAGAAAGTTTTCACGTTAAGTTCGGTGGCTTATGCACACATCTTTTAGCAATCATTTTGGCACGTAAGAAGTTGTGAAGTTTGAAATTAGCTGAAAGTTGGTATCGAAGTTATCAAATGGTTTGTGAAGTCATGCACGAAAAAATGAAGGAATGATGTGAAAAAGAGATTTAGAAGGTGGTAATTTCATAAATGAATGAATAACGATGGGTAGCTGAACAGATTCATGAAAGATTGACATACACGGGGACAAAATGAGATGTATGCTATGAAATTTTAATGATTCTCGTATATGTTAGCGATCACATAATGAAACAACAAATTAATTTTCAGATGCATGGAGTTCAGTTGAAAATTCAATACAGTTAACAAATTCACCTCTTCACCAAGACCAAGAAAAATTGAATTGAAAATATGATTCGGCTATCTGGTTGGTGACTCCGATGACATAGTTAGTCAATGCACTTGTCCAATAAACAGGTTCGTGACAACGTGTTTCAGTTGACACTCAAGAACAGTAGTTCGGCCACGCTACTGAAGATGAACCTCAGTTGCAGTCGAAACGTTAGGAGATTATAACTTAGGAAGACCACGGCAAAACCCAGAAACCAACCAAAACATTGAGTCATTCCTATATTTTCAATTAAAATGTTTATTACATTTATATCTTCGGTTTTATCACATTTTTGAATCTGTTGGACTTTTCTGCTATTTTATCAATTATTTATTTCATGCTGAAGTCTATCTGTTCCTTGGTACCATGCCTATTAACATTATCTTCAACGTAATATCAGAAAAATACATCGAGCGGTTCTTTTGGCGGCATTTTGGCATTTTTTGTCGGTGTTTTCGCGTTCTTTGTCGCATATCCCTATTTTAATGGCTCGTTAGCGGCGTCCTCAAGGGATATAGAAGGTAGACATATCTCAATGGTTTTGTGGGTGAATTGCAGTGTTATTTGCTTGAGACTACTATGTTGCTTTCTTTGATGTAACGACATGTTTGCATTCTTGAAATTCTTTTACTCTCAGACAATACTGAACGAACTATAGTAGGTGCTCTTTTTTCAAATTGAGGTGTCAAATCCGTTCACTGTTTTCACCTCTGTTATATTTATGCAGTATCTGCGTTTCCCCTGCTTTTTGGGTTATTTAATATTCGAATTGAAGCGGAGGTTACTCACTCACATTTGAATAATTGCTTCGATTTCACGAATAGGCATTCAGTCATCTGCACTATTGGGAAACGCTACAGATTGTATGGTTTGATTTTCATGCTGTGGTGATTCGTTGAAAACAAGATAGTTTCATTGCGTTATTGGTTACTGAATAGTTGTCGTGTTGAGTTTTTGATTTATTTGGTCGTTCGGAACTCACCATTCTATGTAACCATAGTATCGAAATATTCACCAGAATGAGTCAACAACTCCAGCAAAATAGTAAATCACTAAACGAATTCAATATTTTGTGAATGAGGTGCAATGGCCAGAATATCCTAAAATGGGTCAATTTTCCAATATACATTCAAAAAAGTTGTCACTGGTTATAGCGTGGTGACCTAATTAGTTATTCATTCAAATGTAAATACAGGTGTATTTCATCAGTTCGGACTTCCATTGTCTAATAATAATATACAATGATATGAAATCTCTGAAAGAATCTTTAAATAAAAAATTGAACTATCAACACAAGCTGCGTGAATTCGCATTTCCAAGCACGAAAAACACACACAGCGAGGAGAAACCGGCAAATCCGGAATAGCAGAGTATGTTTGGACTCACCAACAAAACATCAAGTGTGCTCAGGCTGAAATCAACCACAAGGAGGAACACTGGTTTAGGAGTAAATGCAAAGAAGCCGTCTATATGTTGACCAACAACGCATTTAGCCAAGCTAGCGTAGAGATACGTAACATATTGAAAACTCTAATCAAGCGGAACACGACCAACTCCCGCTAACCGTTCAGCTCCCGCTAAAAACCAATGGAGATGAGAGAAGTTGAATAACCTATAAATAGTCAGATCTCAAAGGAATAAGTCCAGTTATCACCCGAAGATGATTGAGGATACTAACAATCGGAACGTAGTGACGTAACTTGGTTTGGAACTTTTTATTTTTATATTTTTAATATTAATTTTTTATTAATACTTTTTTTGAATTTTTCAGCTCGTGTTGATACTACAATTTTGTTTGTTTTGTTTGGTTGTTGCTTGTATGTTATTTCATTGTAATTTCAGTTTTTTGCTTAGTCCGAATGGATGGAATGCACCACGAAACATTGTCAACCACCTTCAAACAAACGTAAATAAAGGTCATCTGGTTATTCTATTGAGAATTCAGTAATAATCTGATCTAATAATTTGTTCATACAGTATGGTATCCATATGGTATGCACCATATGGAAAACTTATTTATTGAGAGTTTTTCGACCAAATGTTGTTCCTCATAGAAGTTTGTGCATTTCTTCAAATTGAACATGCACTAACAAAATACAGTAAAACATACGTAATATACGAGGAGCCTTCAAATATTTGATTTTGTGACAGGAGTAAAGTATTCTTATTTTGAAAAATCTCGAGAAATTGTATTTAAAAAAGTTGTTCAGCTTCGAAAAATATATCTAGATTTCACGTCATAGCCATCTAAGGAAAGTTTTATTTTTACCCATTTTTTTCAAATAGGGACTACAAAAAAATGCTAAAACGGTTAATACCCCATATCCTGTAACGATGGTTTATCTCGAAAGCCTGTAATATTACGAATTACACAACTATGATGTTGACCACGCTCAATTTTTTTGAAGAGTGAAATAATTTTCAAAGTTTTTGATGCAAAGTTATTTTTATTTTTTGTTAACACCGAAAATTACTCAAAATTATACTCTATTGTATGTAACAAGAACTTGATTTTCAATAATATCAAATCACAAAACATCAAAATGGAATAGGTATTTCGGAACAAACTCATTGATTTTCTGGAGAATAATTCTCCAAAATAATTTCCAGAAAATCAATGAGTTCGTTCCAAAATACTTATTTTATTTTGATGTTTTGTGATTTGATATTATTGAATATTGAGTTCTTGTTACAATACTCTATAATTTTGAGTAATTTTCGGTGTTAACAACAAATAAAAATAACTTTGCACCAAAAACTTTGAAAATTATTTTTTTGCTAATTTTTATTTTCGTAGGCCCCATTTAAAAAAATTGGTAAAAATAATACTTTCCTTAGATGGCCATCACTTGAACAACTTTTCTGAATAACATTTCCCGAAATTTTTCAAAAGTACTTTACTCTTGTCTCAATTTCAAATATTTGAAGGCTCCTCGTATATTACGTATGATTTACTGTATTTTGGTGCATGTTCAGTTTTGGAAGACGCACAAACTTATATCCGAAACAACTTTTTGTCGAAAAACCCTTAATAAATATGGAGCATACTTTGGGGATGACACTGTATCAGCGAAACGAAAAATATTTCAGATATTTGAAAGGACATTCGGATTCATTTATCGCTAATTAAGAAAATTGTACAAACCGTCAATAAGACACGTAAACAACACAACCAATTCACACAACCGAAACCTCAAGGTCAGTTAAAATAAACTACTCATCAAGTGAAATGCAAATGATAATATTTTTATTCATTAATGAATATGGATCAATTATGAACCACCCCATAAAGGTTTTCATATTCCGATATTTTTTGTTGCATACAGAAAACTCACTAATAGATATATCAGTTGAACAACAGTTAGTGAAGTTGATAAGGACTTATTGTTAGATTTCACCATTTCAAGAAAAACTTGGAATATAGTGAGGTATTGAAATCTGAATTATGAATATAAAGTATGGTATTGTCGAAGTAATCGATATATTAATTCTTAAAGCTATCGGCGAAGTCAAAGGCTAAAAAACCAATGCAAAGCAATAATGCCGCTACGAATTAGTCCACGTGGACTGAAGAATTGGCGGTCCGTATTGGATAAATTTTACTAACCGAGTTTTATGATTGACTGAAGAGTCATACCATTTTTTTCAGCTTATTACTATAAGATGTCGTTGAGCGATTTTTGGCCAATTTCTCATTAGGAATTCAAATTGAACGAACGCGGAGCTAAAACGGCCCAAACAATTAACCAGGCTGTCGGCAATGGTACTGTGGTGGTTGCTTTTGCGCAACCAAAACGATATTTTTTGAATCGGATCATCACGTGTGATGAAAAGTGGATTCTCTACGACATCATGAGACGTTCGTGACAGTGACTGAACACCGATGAGTCATCTGGGCACTTCTCAAAGGGGAAAACCCACTAAAAAAGGCCTATGTTACTGTATGGTGTTCAGAGGCTCGTTTGATTCAACATGACTTTCTTCAAACTATTCAAAACATCACAGCAGAGTCCTGTTGGGAGGACAGTTCGACAGTTGCGTCGAAAGCATACGGTACTAGTTATCAGAAGAGGTCCAATCCTGATCCACGAAAACGCCGCACTTTCATAAATCACCGTTCGAAAATTGAACGAATTGATTTTTAGAGTTCTGCCTCACCCACAATACTCCCCAGACTTCTCGCCATTTTTCAAGCACTCTGATAAATTTCTCATCGGTAGAATTTTCCACAGTCACGGTCTTCGTCGACTCCATCGAATTCCTAACATACAATTTTAATGCTGATGGAGTTAATAGACTCGTGTTTTGTTGACAAAAGTGCGCCGATTCAAATGACGGTTATTTCGATTGAATTGAATAACTATTCAATAAGTACACTCAAAACACACATTGAACAACATTTTTTTAAAAACCTCATAGTAATTTTTTACTGCAATCATAAATTTATTTTGAGGAAGTGACCGTATTCCAATTTGCGTAGAACACTTACTAACATATTTGATATCCTCGTATTATGCAAAAGAACAATTTTCGAAGACCAGCCCTAAAAAAACTTTCATGAAATAATTCAAAGTGCAACATGCACATCATTTCCCCGTTCACACGTTATCTTATAATACTGTTCTAGTTCAAGCCATACAAAGACAAGCCCTAAAGAAGTTGGCCTCCTGTAATTTATCTTTGAAGTTTACATTCTCCGCTTACATTGAGTTCACCTAAAAATAGAATCTAATATTCTTTGATCGATCACGCGGAAAAATAACAAAAGGTGTTTCATCGGGGTTCATGATTTGCTTTTATGATTCTCACTAGAAATGATATAATATTAGTGTGATTTATCGAAGCCCTTTGTTTCCTACTAAGGTGAAAATAAAGTAGAAAATTATGTTTTCAATATAAAATTGATGATGGAGAGTTTATACGCTCGCGTACGACACATATATACACAAATATATACACAATATATAACACAAATCATTAGGAGACGATTAAACAACTAGTTGAAATGTTTGAAGATGGTCGACAATGTTTCATGATGAATTTTATTATAGTTCGGACTTCCATTGTTTAATATTACCTATATAAAATAATTTGATATTTCTGAAAGAACCAGTACAAATGAAAATCATGAAGAATAGCTGAAAATTACAATTATATTAAGCAAAAAATACAAAAATCCCGAAGACGATTGTGGATACAAACAATCGAAACGTCGTGAAGTAACTTGGCTTTAAATTTCTTAATTTTAATTTTTTATTTACATTTTTTGTTGAATTGTTCTATTTTCACTTGTATTTTACTTGACTGTAATTTCTTTTTGAAATTTTTTTGGTTTTTTGCCCAATATAATTGTTATTTATAGCTATTCTTTTAAATTTTCATTTGTATTGTTTCTTTCAGGGATTTCGAATCATTTCATACATTATTAGGCAATGAAAGTCCAAACTAATGAAATTCAACCAGTTGAAATCTGAAGTACAACCGCAAGTGAAATTTTTTTGTTATTCGTAACACGAATTTTCAAATGGTTCAGTGTATGAACTTCGAAGGAAACTTTCATATGAAACTAAACTCTGTCCATCTAAGCAACGGAGTGAACCAATATATTAGTGTGCATAGTGCACGTGATCTCCCAAACAAGGCTGCTTGTACAGAGTCGCACTAAGGAACGACCAAAGTTTTATTAAACTTTTTTTAATAATATGCGGCTGGGTATAGGAAAATTATTCAAAGTTTATGAAATAATGATAATAAAAATGATAAATCTTTTTGTCATTTCAGACCGGGTAGTGTTTCTAAAGAACTGCTACTAGAAGAATCATCATTGAGTTTAATCATCAACGGATTTTTGTTAACTAAATCAATCATTAGATGGCCTAATCGAACGGTCGGCAACAGGCGGACCGCGGCCCGTTTGCGGACTGCGAAACGTCGAACCGCGGACCGCCGAATATTGTAATGTGTTGTATACCAAGTATAAATCAATACGTAGATAAGATATACTTCACCTTCAATTATTGAAATAATATTTTTAAGCCGTATAGAAGTCAACTTAGTACTTATTTTATTTTAAGTTACCTAGTTGACTTGTTTTACAAGTACCTACAGTTTCCTGTCTATCCTGTGTGTGCGTGTGTATTTGTGCGAATTTAATATAATTTAAAATCTTTATTACGCACACGAATCATCCATTGGTTGAACTACATACCATTGATGGGCAAGTTATCACCGTTTTTCAAATCGCCATTCGAAGTTGATGTAGCGACAGAATGAACATATGTGGCTACCAAGTTGTTAAATCTGTCAAAGACATGACATGAATAGAGTTAATTGATTCGCAAGATATGTCTTTGCAAATGTATAAAACGGTATGCAATGAAGACTTTTGGACCAAACATGTCCCAGAAAAATATGAAAATTGCAAGAAACTATTAGTTTGACCACTACGTTTGACTCGGCATACGTATGTGAAACATCTTTCTCAAAGAATT
Source organism: Leptinotarsa undecemlineata (assembly GCA_015342065.1). Lineage (NCBI taxonomy): Eukaryota > Metazoa > Arthropoda > Insecta > Coleoptera > Chrysomelidae > Leptinotarsa > Leptinotarsa undecemlineata. Next base: position 3,379 of record WOGP01009750.1, on the reverse strand, counting down.
TTTTGTGAACAAATATCGTTCAAGATTAACGGACGCCTACCTAGAATTCACACTTCGAATTTGAACCAAACTATAAAAAAGTGTCTCGAAACCGTCTATGTAGTTTTTCACATTAATTTTAGGTCTTGTGTTTTATAAGTAAGAATTTGATTTGGAAACAAAATAATACATAGGTAGCACTTAATTATTATCACTTTTTTTTTCTGGACCTCGTTGAAATTTTCTCACAGTATCCGGACCCCACCTTAAACTAATTTCCGACCCCTGGACTCTAATCTTAACATTTTCATTTTTATTTTATCTTACATGTCCTACGCAATTTTTTCTATTAATCAGGGGTATTAGACGAAACAGCTTCACTAAAAATATTTTTGAAATCATAAAATTTCAAAATATTTTTTTGGCAACATAGTTTTTATGTCGGCCCAAATGAGCTTTATTGGTTTGGGCTCGCATTGGTAAGTGGGAAAACGTAATACTATTCTATTATATGATTTAGTAATTTCGTCAACAATGTATTTATTATAATTGGTGCAATGTTCATTTTCTATCCTTAAAACTTCTGCTTTTACCATGTTACTCTCGAATAGTATACCTTTAAAACGCACCCAGTCTTGAATGGTACCTTTTTTGTGGCTCTAGCAGGAACTTTTTCAGCTTTTCTGGAATGGTATGGAGCGTTGTCTAAAACAATCACACAATTCTCTTGTAGTTTCGGAACTACGTTCCTAAACCAATTTTTGTAAGATATGCCATCCATTTTCTCATGATAGTCACCCGTTTTTTTCGATTCGAAGGCCCACTTCCTATGTGACATACTAGCAACCTTTTTCCTTTTCCTGAGAAGGATTTAATTTTGTTTCATACGTTTCTTTCCATACGAATAACATCACATAACAATTACAAGTTATTTTGCTCACAAACATACGTGGTTTCTTGAGTGTATAAGGTGACTCTTACGTGAAGGTTCTTCAAGCCAATCGAGAGGTCATCTCAAAAAGGCATGTCCTGAAGAAGTTAATGATTAATCAACCCAAATTTGGGACTGTTCTGTAGGTTCTTATTTTCATTAAATATTGTAGTCTCCACAATGCAAAATGAACTCCCCCGATATTGTATAATAATAATAAAAGTTATAGGCTATCGATTATTTTCATTATCTTTTTCCACAAATAAATGTATGTGCTGATGTAATTTTCATTGAAGGTTACATAACATTGCTACATTTCAAGTGACGTGTAGATTCTCGAACATTTAACGGTATTGAACAACTTAATGGTTTTTTCCAGGTCTCCAGCTTAGGATTGATGAAAATCGTATATAGAATTTCGTGAGTTATCGTACAATCTACATAAACTTTATGACCGACTAGCGTGTCAAATTTATGGTAGGTATTTTTCGTCATTGATACATAAATGAAAAATAAAGTGATATAGTTTATAGGTATGTGTGAAATGTGAAAGAAGTGAAAAATAAGAGTGAATTTTTTCAATTTTTCCATGCAGAACAGTATTTTATTCAGTTATCTTTTGGAAAAATCTGTTTTACCGTTAACCTACGTACGAACGACAACTCTCAAAAGCTTGTGCGAACTTGTGCGAGCTAAGGACTGTCGAGGTGTTACCTTTTAAAGTGTGATTCCTAACACGAGTGGGACGGTAGGTAGTGAAAATTGATCGTTCGGCCTTGTGGTTTGAACCACTGGATCACACAGTGGTCGATTGAATAAGTGGAGCGAACCACTCACGTCAACCCACTAGGCTACCGTCTCACCATGATTGGAATATTGCATGAACCAGACCCCAAAATCGAACACTGGTGATTCAACATCAGACAGCGATGTTATGACCCACCATAATCCTCTTCGATGGTGCTAGGGTCATCTACGGATTTATTGTTGGAGTCAACTACCGCAAAGGACAAACCTGAGTAGGTAAAGGCGATAACATTCTCCTTTCAGAAGACGTATAGGATCAGCAGAAGACACAATCCATGAATATCAAAGTAGCTTCATCAGCACCATGTAGTGCTTTATCGATCTGTCAAATGTATCATGGCTTAATGTTAGACTGAACCACGAAAGCCTTGTCTTGCTGGCCTCAACTGTCCACCAAGGCTGGCATCCACTGTCCACCAAGGCAAACTGTTTAACGAACAAACCTGAGTAAGTAAACGAGATCAATCTTCCCTTACGAATATGCCTGCTGTGTATTCCAAAGAAGGCTCAATTCACGAATATCACAAATAAAAGAGGCAATGTATCAGAGTTCAGTCTGGCACTGGTGGTAATACTTGTGGTGGGTCGAAACAACGCTGCCTGGTGTTCGATCCCAAATGTTTTGTTGAAGTGCTCTGGTTTCATCTAGTTGTCTTGCAGAAAAAACTGCTGAGAGAGATGTGGTAGTCTTTTGAAGTGAGTTGAATAATTATACATTCACAACTTACTTAATAAGAGATAAGGTGAATCCTGTAATGACAATAATCGAAAATGAAAATTCGTACGAGTTCCGGATTTACGAGGTCTCGCCATCTGAAATGCGATTTCCACTACGTATCAGATGATACAATGCTCAGAAATTATACATAAAATAATGTTCAAACACTGATCCATCCAACTGTACACATTTTCAATAAAAAATCCGTTGAAAGATCTGTTATGAAAATAATTGAAAAATGTACTTAGTTTTATCAATTTGAAATAATGATTTGATCAAAGTATTCCTTCTGATGCAGGGTAAATCAAAACCAGGATATATTTTTTCACGATGCAATTTGAAGAGTTTCTAAATATATGCAGTAGTATCCCAACCAGCAAAGTTGTTTTATAATTCCATGGTGTTGCAACATTTTTATTTTATTAGTATTTTATAATTACTTACAAAATGCTAGTTGATTATATTAGATGATCAATGAATACAATACAGTTGTAGGCAATAAAAGTATTTTATAAATTTATGAGATGAAATTAAAAACCATTATAAAATAGTCATGAACTTATCACAGAAACGTTTTTGCAACTAACTTATAAAACTTATTTTCCTATAAAAGT
>WOGP01009749.1:0-10600 GCA_015342065.1 Leptinotarsa undecemlineata | reverse complement strand
GAGTAGCAAATTTCCACCACATTATTCACTGATAGGGAACATATTTATTTTTTTATATATTCGAAATAAAAATAGTTTAATACTGTAAAGGCAAAAAATAAAAAAAAATCCAAATAATGAAAATTGAAACCCAATTTACTTTTTAGGCCCTCCTCACCATGAATATCAATAATCAGATTATACACGATGATATCTATCATGGGTCCATTTGACATGAAATTGTCCTCCAATTTTTTTGCTCGTTCACAATTGCTCATAAGAAAACTATTCAAAAAATAGTCGTAATATTGAATGACATCGTTGAAATTGAAAGTAACATTTTTATGTGCCACGTAATCTTTCAGTGCAGCTCCAACCAACTCAATTGGATTCAAATCCGGCTGATATGGCGGTAACCGTACAACGTTGTGATTTGCTGCTAGAAAGAGCGGATCTATGTCATACCACATGAATTTTGGCTTATAGTTATTTCTGAGGGCATATACTTTCAGGTTTTAGCATGTTTTTTCTTCTAAATGGAATATTTCTCCACCATGATTGTATATCGGTTTTTTTAGTCGATGTCGTTGGCATTTTGTCAATTTGTTTATTATGATATGGTACCTTATCTATCACAACAAGGCTTCTTAAGTAAATTTCCAAGCCAACTCTTCTGACACCCATTTCTTATAATGATCAAAAATTCATCTCGTTATGATACCTGAATTACAATTTGATTTCCATCTAAGCATCTTCTCTACAAAATTTTATTTCAAGTTGTCGAATAAACTGGCGTTCCATCAATATTCTGTTATTTCTCTATATTTATTCATAGAAATCCAAGTTAATGAATTTCTTTTCTCAAATTATCTCTGCTACCCTGATAGTCACTATCTCGGATGTTGATTTTATAAATTTTTCTAAGCGTAGGAACTCATTTCTCTTTAATACGGAAATTAATAATGCATCTGCCTGAAATTACCAAATCAGCATCATCCATCACAGTTTTGTAATTTTTGATACAATTCTTTTTATTTGGATTTGAAAATGTTTTTCTCACCATTTTTTTTCATCTGTGATTCGATTCCCCGTACTATTCGCACGCACACCCCTGTGGCCACAGCTACTTGTTCTTGAACCTTCAAAATTGAAATACACTATTTTAGCTATTAGTTCTTCTCACCTTCGTAAGAGGAATTCTCATTCCATTATCCGTTGCTTTCGTTTGCATGAATCTCAAAACGTTGTCAAGAATTTATTTGTCCATTGAGAACCTTGCTTTTCAGTTCACTGTTTGAAGGTATTTTCAAAAACAAGAAATGCTACTCGAGTTCCTCGATGTTAATGAGCCGTCGACCGAATCAGCCTGCTGATCTACTACGCTTCGAATACTCAGAGGCACAACTAGAGTTGCCTAACTGTAATTGCAATAACATAGATTTCATACCAATTCATAATATGACTTTACTGATAAGTGTTATTGAGATTTTCTCCTGAGTATATATCTTTGTCTACTCATTTCTCCAAACCTATTAGATTGTCACCATTATTTATTATGGCTTACATTTACGTCAAGTTACTTTTCATTTCGTTGTTTAATTTCATTTCAATCTTTCGAGTTGATTTGCTTTTGAAAATATTGAATTTACCTCAATTTTCATTTTCTTGATTCATAAAGAAGAGTTCTATAAAAAGCTGCATTAATTCGGTTGAACCGTGGTATCTACTACTTGATTAATTTCTACACCTGGAATCCTTTCGTTACAAGTACCAGTTAAACAATATTTATTCGTGAAAAGGCCACCGCACATCCAAAGGATGTTAGTACCGCCGGATGTAGCCTCATAGCTGAAGCTAGGGACAGGGAGATCTTGCTATCTACGTCTTAAATGGCCGGAAGGCGATTCTACACTCGCACCGGATCCGAACAAAAATAAATGAAACATTTTAATGAATGGACGCGCTCGTTCAAATATAGCGAACTACTGCGAATGGAGATAATAATTTTTTTATTCAAATGGCGATTCGCTTCTCATCAAACGATAATGATACAAGGTGTAGATGGCGTTTCGAAATGGACGACATTGTTAGTTTTTTCTGCACTGGTAGTTTTTGTTGAATCTAGTTGTCGCAGAACAAAAAGTAGATAGTTGACCATTGTCACTTCTTCACGAATTGAGTCATGCTTCTTCACTGTGTTCCAACATGGTTTATTCTACTGAAGAAAGAATAGTGGTGCAGTAATTTACTTAAAATAAATGAAAATAAAACAAAATGTGTGTTCATTTCAACAGAAAACCAGATTAAAACACTACCAAGCCAGCATTTGGAAATCAAACTATGCAGGAAGGAACACAATCGAACAAGTGAAGAAAATCAAATATTTTGGTATTATAGTTGATTATGGACTAACGTTTGAAAAACATGCAAACTATATATTAAAAACAATTTCTTTTAAAGTAAACTTTTCATTCGGATTTTCAAGATACCTTAATGCATGGACAAAAACGGTGATATACAATAGTATTATACTTCCCCATTTGAACTATTGCTCCACTATTTTATACCTACTCAACCAAAAGCAAATTAAAAGGTTCTAAAACTACAAAACCAATCGATGTGTATTATTTTATCATGTAGCAGACACACTTCTTCAAAAAACATTTTGGGCAGTTTAGGATGGTTAGCAATTAGAGATTATCTGTTATACCAGACACTTATTTTCATTTTCAAAATCAAAACAGGACGGTCACTGGAATACTTCATTGATAAAATATGTTACAATTCTGAACTGCACCAATACCCAACCAGATCAAGAAATTGCTTTCACTCACCTCTAGTAAGGTGAAAGGCTTCCCAAAATTCTGTCTCTGTTAAAGGACTCAAAGCTTTTAATGATTTAACCACAGATTTGAAGGATATAGATTCTTTTGACCTTTTCAAAAAGTTATTGAAAAAATATATGATGGAAAAACGTAATGAGACTTGACGTTTATTTTATAAACGCACAGTATTTATATTTGTTGTGAGATGTAAACTTCTAGTTTAGAAACTTTTTATATATACTTTTATTTTTCTATATGACGACATTAATTTTATTTTTTATATTATTTATGTATTCGCAAGATTTTATGCTAATATATTTGAGACGAGATGTAAATTAGTAATTAACAATTTTGTATGTATGAGTGTGTATATGTATGTATATATACTTTATTGCTTTATGAAAATCTACAAGTGACAACAAATCAATTTTATTTTTAGATTTTATTGATTTTTTTTAAAATTGTTACTCACTGAACTGTATTATTAGTCTTTGACAAAGTAAAGGATTCATATACATATAGATATCGATGTTAGAATATAAAATGAAAGTCCAGACAAAACCTAATATATTTTTTTAAGGAAAATGAATTATTTATATTCGACTTGGTTTGTTGCATGTTGTACTTATGACAGTTTTTGTATAGTGACGACAAAATCAATGAAATAAAAATATAATAAAACGAATAAGACAATCAAGATACTAAATGAAAATAACCACAGAATGAGAAAAGAAATGAAAAGGATAAATGAGCAATGAGCAAAATTTAAAAGAAATTAAAAAAAAATTTAAAAGATTCCAAATCAAGTTCTCCACGAGGATTCGATTGCTAGCATCCACAATCATCTTCAGGTGATGACTGGACTAATTCCGCCGAGAGATGACTATTCATAGGCGACTATTTCCTATTTTTGCTTCACCGGTTTAGCGGAAGCTGGCCGTTTTTCCACTTGATTACAGGTTTCCATATGTCGCGTATCTCTACGCTAGCCTGGCTGAATGCGTCGTTGGACAACATGTGCAGCTTCTTTGAACTTCCTCTCAAATCTCCTAAACCAATGCAATGCGGACTTTCAATTGCCTCTTAGCTTCACCGATATAGGATTTTCCGCATTGACAGGATATCCGGTAAATACAATTCATGGACTTGCAGATTGTTACGGATCGTGTTCCCGGATCTGAAGTAGGTTCTAATGTTACTTGGACCCAATTCCTCTGTCTTCTAGCCAAAATCTGTTCTACCATCACTTTGGAGTAACCATTCCATTCGAAATCTTTTCTGACGATGCCTAGTTCCTTTTCCAAACGTTTCTTCGTATTACAGAGCCAAAAAGCATGATTTACTAGAGTCTTGATGATTGTTTTATTGGTAGATTGATCATGGTTGGATCCATGATTCTGATAATGTCCCGTTTGAGTGGGTTTTCAGTATACAGATGTTTCCCATTCAGTGTTCCTCTTGACCAATCTGTCTAAAAATGGTTCGTTGTGGACATCCTTCTCCATGGTAAAGGTGATGAAAGGTCATGAGCTGTTAATGTGATTCAGAAAGGTATCTAGTTCTGTGTTTTCATGGTGAAGGTGTCGTCAACGTATTTCTTCAATGATCAGAGTTTCAAACCACTCCATATATATGTCGGCTATGACTGGTGAAAGTGGGGATCCCATTGGCAGTCCTTCATCTTGCGTAAAGAATTCGCCCTTCAGTTGGAAATAGCAGCATCCTAGTAATTCCATGATCACTATAGGAAAGTTCGTTCTGATTTTCATGTCCTCGTATGATTTGATGTTCTTCTTCGAAAGGAACGATGGTGTAAAGGCTTTCCAAAACTCCGGATATAAGCAATTAAACATTACAAATTGAGGAAATTTCAAGTATTTAGCCAAATTCACACCCGAAGGACTGAAATTTAGCATGAATATGTCTTTCTGGAGAACTATTGAAATCTGTTTCGTCATCAAGCAATAGTTCCGAATTTTCGAATCTATTGATTTCCAAGCAAAGTTTATATTGGTCAAACTGGAAAAACTTTCTTTAAACGAACTTAAAAACAATTCAACATTTGCAAACCATCTTTCAACAGAGCGATACGACTTCCATCATGATTACAACATAACTATAGCAATTGAAAGAGAAAGTTTTGAAACCCAATTTCTTACATTGCTCATCTGTTTGAAAGAAACCTGTTTAAAATCTGTTTTCCGTTAATCAGCTGTCGATTCCATACGAAAGACAACTCTCAGAAGTTGAGAAATTTGTGCGAACTAAGGACTAACGAGGTAACGAGGTCTTACCTTTTAACGTGTGATTCCTAACACGGTTGCAGAATCAATAAATTTGAGCATTCGGAACTATTACTCAATGACCACATAGTAAACATTAGGTAGAAATTTCCCAGGTAGTAATAGCTATTAATATTCAAATGATGTTATTGGAGAAATACCTGAAGAAACTGTTAGTGATTCGTTCAAATGGACTTGTAGTTTCACTTTTTCTGTAAGGTAAAGAACCGCAAATTCAGACTTTGGCATCATCTAGATATGAAACTGGAGTGAAATAATTTCGTCAGATACAGTTTGCTGAAAAAATTAGTTCAGCAGTTCCCAGTATACTTAGTTGGCTAGTTATTTCATTGTGTAAATATTTTGTTCAAATCTTGGAGGTTTTTCTACAAACAAGCTGAAATATTACCTTACTAATTCATCTCAGTGATTTGGATTATAACGAAAGCTTGTTCTTAGTGCTATCTATATATCATAGTTCATATATGAATAATAATAAAAGCATCTACAAATCCATGTATAGAGTAACTTATTTTCAAATTGATTACTTCCTTTCTTTGGAAGATTTCCTTATCCTTTTTTTTTGTATCAAGATGGAGTAGTAGAAAGCCAAAAACTTTCTTTCCCAAAAGCATTCAGTTGTACATCTGGGAGACTACTTAATTGAATGAAATGAAAATACTTTTCTATCTGTGAAGTTAGACAACTTGATTGTAAAAGTATTAACTAAAGATTTTCAAAACTAATATTGGTTAATTATTGTAAAAAGTTCTGAAAAAAATCAATTTGAAGTTATTTTTCCTTTGTCCAAACAATTAACCTTCCATATGTTATGGCTTCATTTTGGCTGATTTAACATTTCCCAAAACTTTGCCTTCTTCATAACCAAAACAATTTACATGATTATACAAATTCATTCAGTAAAGTCGACAGAACAACATTAATTGTTTTTGTTTATCATCATTAAAAGGTAATTCCGAAATTGTCAAAAATTTATCCAACAAATTCTGAGACGAAATCACAACATGACATTTGACTCACATTTTTTCCGGTGCTCTTCAACTTCAAAAGCACGATGCACTTTCAATGTTTACTTCTGATTTTCAATAGAATACACGAAAAACTACTGAACTCCAGGCCTTCATCGACCCTGAATTCTCAAACACTTTACATTGTTTGGAATAAATGTTTTATGGGGTGCTCAGATGATGCAAATAACCCTCTCGACTCTGTAAACATAGCGTGGCACTTCGTCCGAGCAGTGAAAGCTTTCGGAGTCAAAGCTCATTGTGAGCTTTCGGCTTTGATTTTACTCGCGCAGGAGTTTCGCGCAAACTGAAAGCTCTCCGATCGAAATATAGACATTGACGGAGAGACAGTTGGGAAAAAAGGGTAACAAAACATCTGTTAACTTTTCAACTTTCCAAATTTATTCGTCTTTTCCAAATAAAGGGAAGTACGCGGAGATATATTTGTTGAAACGTATGTGTTGTTCCACCATGAAATCTCAAAGATATGAATTATATTTTAAAAATAGTATTATGAAATCGATATACCTGCTATAACTACACAGAATTTTAAAAGAAATTGCCAATTATTGAAAAAATCGTGACATCTGTTGACAAAATTCTGTGAAAGCAAGTTCGTTTGGCTGCTATCTAATAGTATAACTACTGATCAATAGATGACACGATTAGTGAAAATGAAAAACTGACTGGAGAGTTTCGTGTTCTCTCGTTTTTATAATTTTAGAGTGAAGTGAGGATAATGGTGGGGGATAGAGGTGAAGGTAGGATGAGAATGCCCACTCCTGATTAGTTTACACTTCTGCTGGGTTGTTCTGATTGGTCCACGTGATATACCCATCTTTAAATATTACTGAAGGTTTTTCCTAACACCAAACCGGTATTTTTTAACACTTCGACACGTGTTTCGATCACCAAGTGATCATCTTCAAGAGGAAGATCAAACTGAATATACTCACAATGTTATCTTTAGTGACACCATAGATTCCTTTTCTAGGTACCTGCGTCTTAATTGTTTTGAATTAATATCACAATATTGTCTTATATACTAGTCTCAAATTAATTTTACAATGTGTCCTTATGTAATAGTCAGGTATATCTAATAATTAAAATATTGTTTCAACAAGTTATATAGTATAATATTAGGTTTTGGTCCATCGTAGTTATTCAAAATATCATTGTTTTTTTTATTTCTACACTCTCATAGGCATCTAAATGGCTGTTGTTGTTAACTTGCCTAACTAATTTGAATGAACTAAAGTCTATGGAATGGTTTTGTTGCTAAATATGATGGGCAACTGCTAATTTTTCAGGTCTTTCATATTTTAAGTTTGCCAAGTGTTCCTTGTATCTTATTTTAATAGAATTTTTTGACTGTTTCGTAAATTAGAAAAAATGTGGGAATTTCCCAATGAATTTCAACTAATTAACTCTATATACGAAAATGTGCCTAAAAGTTACTCCTTTGGATGGTCTACACATCTGTATACCTAACATAACCTAACCTAAGCTAAGCTAACCTAACCTTCAAACAAATGTACAGAGTTGATTCTTTTAAATTGATTGCCAGCTTTTTTTCTTTGAAAGATGAAGACGTAGAAAGTTAAAATCATTCCTTCCCAAAAATTAATCTCTTCTAAAAACGTACCCCTTTCAATTTATGCAGTGTCGTATAATTGTGACTTCAAGGTAATTCTTTCAGGTATTTCAAAATTCATTCAGTTCACTTTATTGCGGTAAAATTATAAATATTCATTTCAATATAGTGTTATACAATTTTACGTTAACTGTTTATTTTTTTGTGCAAATGAGGGGTTTTTCTGAACCCTGTTTCTCTGCGCCTCTGTTTCTAATTCCACAACGGATTAGTCTCAACAAAACAAACAGCTATATATCTCACATATGTAAACTTGATTAGCTGCAATATCAATTGCCGAATGCACCCCAATCCGCACCGTAGCTTTCAAAATCCACTTGGTGCTGGTTCACGTTTCTGTTATTACTTTTTAATCAAATAATGACGCCGCACGGAGTACCAAACTTTCTTCCAACCAGAAAGTTTTAGTTTGCTACAAACTTAGGTGATTTATAAAGGAAGTTGACCTCTCACATGAAATATCAAGAACAGCGGAACCGTCAAAAAGTTTCATTCCGTCGAAGTTTAAACGGAAAGAAATGAACTAAGTATCAAGTCTTTCGAGAAAATATGACGAATGTGAGGGATGGTTTTCAGTTTTCTTTCAATTACTGGTTTCATATATATTTCAATGAAGCGAAGCCAGTGACAGTTTTTCAATTTATTTCAGAGTTCGATCATATGTGGAAGTTCAGAGTTTATTTTTCCAATGATGCGACGACAGTAAAATGTTAGTTATTCAATGTGATGTATATTCTTATTTTCCAGAAATCTGATTTCTTCTCTTCCACAATTCTGTGGATATTCTAAAAGCAGAAAAGTTCTGTCGGATTTCTGTCTCACATGGGGGAGAATTGCTTTCACTAAGAAATTTTTGCTGTAAAGGCCATATCCCTAAATCCTTTTCCCTAAATCCTTTTCAAAATAAATAATTGTTAATTTCAGTGTCTGTTTCTATTGAAACGTTCATTTTCTTAAGAAGTTGATTTTGTGGTACTCGTATAGCCTCTTCTACTACTGAGGAACTCAATTAAATATCCCATTTATTAACCTAAAAATAAAATTGGTATAAAAAAAGGCGAATTCATGTCTGAATTCAGAAATATGACGGAAAAGGATTTGTTGAGATGAAAAAATGACCATATATACACAAAATGAGGAGGAGAGGCATGTGAAATTCGAAAAGAGTGACAGACACAAAGTTGATTAAATTGGGAAAGGGTGAAACATTTTAGAGTTCATTTTGAAAGCGTATCAAAATTTCCTAACTGAGCAATCATGATACATCAATGAAGTTGTTTTTTAATACCGACACATACGAGAAATAGCCCGATAAGCACCGGTTTGGATTTTTTCCACAAAAATATTCATCAATATTTGGCCACATTTATCCATCTACGTTTTTGGGACTTATTGCCAAAATTTTCAATACAGAGAATAAGATATCGAAGAAGCAAATAAAACACCTAATGAATACTTTTTCATTTATTTTTATAACTACTATTTCTACTATTAGCCTGAGTTTACTACTAGTTATCAGATATTCATCGATGTGATGCTATAACTTCATTTTGTATCTTCTAAATCTTCGCCATACCAGTGCTTATAAAGTTTCATGTTACAGATGATTCTCACTGACAAAAAGTAAATGATTTCTATGAGCGAAACTATGGAAAAACCGACGAATAATCCCAACAAACCACCAATATTTGCTAGAAAGTCCAGATGGCCATATAGTTCGTTTCTCATATAAGGAATAAAACGGTTCGATTTGAAGTAAATGACCAACTGAGAGCTGGCCAATCTGCAAAAAAAATAGCATTAGTCTCAGTCAACTTGTATAATTTTTGAACTATACTACTAGCCAAGTAGAAATAGCTGATATATCTGAGAAAAATTGAAAATATAATCATTTATTTTTTGTAGAGTAACAAAAATAAAATTAAAATTGCTATTGACAAGCTGAACATGCAAAAAAGTAAATTTGTATGATTTCTCGACTTCTCTTGTAATCTCTTGTCTAGTCCAAGATTTCTTGTCTAATCGAGAGAAGGTTTTCGAAGTTGTTTAAGACAAGACAAGAACAGAATCTCTTGTCTTCGTGGCAAGACCAGCCAGACCTACGATGGCGAAATTGAATGAACTGGGCTTCAAATTGCTTTCGCATCCACCGTATTTATCAGATCTGGTCCCCAGAGACTCATTCCTGTTCACAAACCTCAAGAGAATGCTCACTGGAAAGAAACTCAACGTTAATGAAGAGGTAGTCGTCGAAACTGATGCCTAGGTTGAGTTAGATTAGACTCACACCTATTCATACTCGGCCAAATGAACCCAGCTTCTTAACGAAGCCGATTAGTTTGTCTGGTGAGTAGTTTTTCAGGTCAGAAGGTAAGAGTACGACTTTGCCGGACGCCTTGGAGTGAGCCAATTCTGGAAGATTCTGTCAGAAGTCCATAAACCTTGTTGCCATCCAGGAGTTCAATCTCTGTTTGGAAAAACCTAAAGCGATGGTTCTAGTCTGATGAAGCTGCTTTCAGCACCCTCTTTTGCAAGGGAATCAGCAGCCTCGTTGCCTTTCAGGTCAGTATGGCCAGGAATCCATACCAGAGATAATCTGTTGAGTCTTCCTATCGAGGAGAGTAGTTTTTGGTAATTCACTACCAATTTAGACGTTGCTCGGTAGGAGCCAAGAGCTTCCAACGCTGCTTGACTGTCCGAGAATATTTTTATTGACTTGTGTGTGATGTTAGATTTATCCAATCTCTCCGCACAAAATTCAATAGCTTAAATTTCCGCTTGAAATACAGTCGCATAAGTTCCTGGCAGGTATTTTTGATCCATCTGTGACCC
>WOGP01009748.1:0-10600 GCA_015342065.1 Leptinotarsa undecemlineata | reverse complement strand
GAACGGAGGAATCAACTGAACCGGTATTTAAGATATCTTCCCAAGAAATATCAGCAAGAGAGTCGTTGATTCGAGTATAGTTCGCTTTTTTAAAATTTAAGAATAACGACGATACCGGTTTCAATTGCCTAGAATATGAAACTACAAATAAAAATTCTATGCAAGGATGATGAGTGTCCTCTTTTACGAGTGGACAAAAGCATTGTTGTAAATTAGAAATATTAAATTTATTGCAAAGAATCAAATCCAAAAGTTTATCGTTCAAATTTCGTACTGAGTTAAATTGCATAATATTTTTAAATGAAAAGGTATCAATTAAATCCGAATATTTTCTATCTACATTTGACGCTATCAAGAAGTTGTTCGCATTAGCCCAATGTTGAACGAAAATGAAATTAACATTTGAGAAACGTTTCGTGAAATTCGTCGATGAGCATCACAGGGTACTCCGTTACCTCACTAGTCGAATATTCCTGGAGTTTTTCCCCAACACAAAATCGTTATTTTAACACTTCGACACGTGTTTCGATCATCAAATGATCATCTTCAAGAGGAAGATCAACCAATCCTACCTACAAAGCTTATTTATACTTATTTATTTATACCATAGATACCTGGTCTAGGGTGTCTTAAATTAACTTCAAATATTGCCTTACCTACTAGTCTCAAATCAATTTTATAATGTGTCCTTATGTAATAGTCAGGTGAATCTAATAAATGAAGTATTATTTCATACAAACTATATAGTATACTACTAGGTATCATTAGTAACATTAATCATAATATCATTACTTATTTCTACATACTCATAGGCATCTATATGCCTATTGTTGTTAACCTGTCTGACTAATCTTGATGAACTGATGTCTGTGAAATGGTTTTGTTGCAAAATATGATGCGCGGCTGCTGATTTTTCAAATCTTCCATAATTTGTGCTAAGTGTCCCTTATATCTCATTTTAATAGATGTTTTTGTAAGTCCATAATATTTTGCATCGCAGTCCTTTAGTTCCGTGAATTCCAGACTTTTTCTCGACTTTGTCTTTTAGACTTCCTGAAAGGATCTGTAGTGTATGACTTGTTTCAGAAACCAACTTCATACCTAGTTCCTTGAGAATCTGTCCAAAGTTCTTCGTGTATTGGTGGTGTGTAACTGGTGTGGTTTCTGTCCTTTCAAGAAGTGCAAAAGATAAAGTCAAAAATTCGAAAAAGTCTGGAATTTACTATGCAAAACAATATGGACAGACAAAAATATGTATCAAAATGAGATACAAGGAACACTAAGCACACTTTAAATATTTTTTTGCAACAAAACCATTCCATAGACTTCAGTTCATTAAGATTAGTTAGAAAAGTTAACAACAACAGGCATCTTAATATCTATGAAAGTGTAGAAATTGGTAAACATAATAATATTATGCATAACGATAGGGGACCAATAACTTATAGTAGGTATAGTATAAAGCTTGCTGAAATAATATTTTATATATTATCTGACTATTACATAACGACACATTGTAAAATTAATTCAAGACTAGTAGATAAGGCAATATTGTGAAATTGATTAGGACATTTAAGACGCATATGTACCTAGATCAGGTAATTATTGTACAAATAAGGAGAAGATGATCACTTTGGTGATTAAAACATGTGTCGAGGTGTTGAAATAAAGGTAAGGTGTTGGAAAAAACTCTATAGTATCCATTACTACATCAAAGGTTCCAAACAGTGCATCTAGATAAAAATCTTGACTAGACCATATTTTTCAATGATTTTTGACACAGGTGCATTGTGATTTAAGAGAAATCATTTCCCTGTATGGAAGTAAAGAAATATTTCATTGAAAGCAAAATGAAATGGTTGTTATATTTGATAAAATTAAAACACAATCAAAACACTTTTGAATGACTTTTCTTCTTCTACTCAAAACAATCGCAAATCAATGTTTCAAATTCGGGAAGTTCTAAAAACGACAACACAAGCGAACAAAAGATAAATATAGATGTATTATGTAAAAATGAACAATCTTTCAGTTTAGCCAAATTGTGTTGAATTATCAGTGCCTACCATCGTTCCATTCTGTTCTCGTGATTTCTGTTTCGCATCTATCCTCCACTATCACTCCAAGAGCAATTTAATTTATTTTATTATCGCCTCATGAATCTCTATTTGTGTTGAATTTGTATGAAAGCGTGACCAGCTTACTAATGCTTTTTCGTTTCGATTCCATTCTCCCGTGCGTAAGTTGGAAAACACATGAGTCATGGAAATTCCGCAAAAAAATGTTTGAACAGGTGTTTTAGACAATGTGAAATATTCATGAGAAGCAGCAAGGAATTCTGATGTTCAAAATGAAGTCGATGGCTGACGAAGGGTAATGATATTAAAGTGAAAAATCGTTAAGAAAATTTTCATTCAATTCATGTTTAATACAATGATAATGAATTCATGAATCAATTCTGTTCCAGACAAAACACAGGCACTACAGGAAAATCCTCAGGAAAATGCTCTAAGAGCAGTGCCTGTGCCAAAGTAGCGATTCAAGTTGGAGATTAAATCCATTTAGAAAAACGTTCTCAAGATGTTTATTCCACATAAACGCAGTTTATGAAAGAGTTTCCAAACAGTGAAGTTTGAGGTGTACTGAGTTGATGTTGAACTATCAATATCCTGAGTTGGAAATCCTTTTAAGTACGATAATAATAAATACCAGGCTGGACAGAAATGCTCACAGGCTGGCGGAGGCTGGAGATGAACAGAAATATCCACCCCAATCTTCCGCCGGCATGGGGCTGGACATAGCAGATAACCTCGTGATATCATACAAAGGCCAAGGCGTAAATGCATATGCGGCGCCGAGGCCAAAAGGAAAAATAAAGTGAAAGAGGTAGAAATGGCAATAACAGTAGGTCATTGTCATAAAGTGTAAGTGTAATTAAGATGTGCAAATATGAGCTCTCCAGTAAAAGCATTTAAATGCTGTAGAACGAAGGTTTTTTCTTATTATGTGTGCACACAGTGTCTCAGTGTCATTCATAAAAGTTGCCTGAGTAAAATGAAAAATAAAATTCGCCTGTTGGGCAACAACAAAATAATATGTTGCATGGCAGACAAGGAACAATTAGGAAAATTTGAAGACATGTAGCTGTTGGAAAAAACGATCAGTAACCTTACTGATGAAACAACTTGGAAAGATAGTTTCATTGATAAATTGAAATCAGAAAATGAGGTCCTATTGCAGGAAGCATTAGAAATAGAAAAAACACTCAGCAAGCAATCTGACAAACAATAAAAAATTATTGATGAACCCAAAAGGCAGGTTCGTGACCTGAATGGGTTTTTGAAAGATTTAAAAATACAAAACGACAAAAAACCCAAGGCACCCAAACGATGATAAATACAAAACACCAGTCTACAATGACGTCCAAAAGCAGTGGTGGAGGTGCTGCCAAATTGGTAAAAGAAACGGAGAGCACTATTCATGTAAAACTGGAAAAAACCAAAGAAGAATTTGAAGAACTAAATTATGCTAAATACGAAGGAAACCTATCCTTATTCAAAGAAATACATCGTGGAGGAATTGATAAAAAGTGTGTCTTCGATTGTAACTACGTATTAAGGAGATAACATTTCGGAAAAGATGGTTATTATATAAACAAATCAGGTGTATTTCATGTAGGAAAAGGATTAGTGAATCATATAAATGACATATTTCAAGACTCTCAAGTAATTCAAATTCAATCTTGAATTATTGCAATTCAGCCAGAAGCATCTGCTGA
Source organism: Leptinotarsa undecemlineata (assembly GCA_015342065.1). Classification (NCBI taxonomy): domain Eukaryota; kingdom Metazoa; phylum Arthropoda; class Insecta; order Coleoptera; family Chrysomelidae; genus Leptinotarsa; species Leptinotarsa undecemlineata. The sequence continues at coordinate 6,822 of WOGP01009748.1, read as the reverse complement.
GAAAATATCACCTCGGAACACTTTTGACGACGGAGTGTTTAAGAGTAATAGTAAGGAAACACAAAAGAAAACTAATAATAATGAAAATGTTTTATATCCAAGACTCTCTCAAATTACTCTGGACAATTACCCGATGAAAAGCTCCAAATGAAGTCTATAAAAAAACAATTTTACATCAGAATATACAAAGTATTAGGAACAAATTGAATTCACTTGAAATTGCTCTAAATGAACTATATATAGATATCGTCATGTTATCCGAACACTGATTAAAGGAGGAAAAAGTTGCTCTTTATAATATAAATAACTATAAATTAGCTTGTTATTTTACTAGGAAAAATAAAACCCATGGTGGGGTTGGCATTTATATGAAAGGTGCTTTGGAAGCCATTTAATTTAACGAATCTCTGCATTGAATAATATTTTGAAATGAGTGTTTGCACTGTGTACGAGTTGAAATGTGTAGTGGCAGTGTTGTATCGAAATCTAGTAGGAAATTTAACAATTTTCAAAGATCATCTACATGATAGTCTTCACAAAATTGAGGAAAATTTTTGTAAATATCGAATAATAGCGATTTCAACATCAATTTCAATGAGAAATCGACTATTTTTCGTGAGGTTGCTGATATTTTCTCAGCTTTTGGGTTGGAAAGGAATATAATAGAACCGACAAGAGGTCACTCCTGTATTGATAATATTTTTACAAATTTCGTTGTCGATACAGCAGAAGTTACAGAGTTGCACCTATTCGATCACAGAGCACAATCGGTTGAATTCACAAATATTTTAGGAAGGGCGAATATCTGTAGTAAATTAGTTTTCAACAAAAATAATGAAAATAAGCAATTATTTGAAAATTTTCATTCTGCAGGAAATTGGGTTGCTTTAGATGAAATAACAGACTCCAATGAATGCACTGAAACATTTCTGAATATTTCTCAATATTACCACGAAATGAGCTTTCCGTTAATCAAGGTGAAGGGTGATAATTACCAGAGAAATAAAGAATCTATAGTCGATGTTAGCATTATAAAAGCCAAGACAGAAATTACCAACTTGAACCATTCAATACAGTTGAAATTACCAATTAATGAAGAATTAAAAGAACAAATCAAATTGAAGAAATACGAGTACGAACAACTAATTATTAATAGGAAAAAGCAAGTGGCGCTGAATAATATTCGCGAGTCGTCTAATAGACCAAAAGCTATCTGGGAGCACATCAGCACCAATACAGGAAGGAAACCTAAAAAAAGACAACTACGTCGATATGTGCCGAAGAATTTAACAATTACTTTGTGAATATTGTAAATGAAATAATCAATGAAATTCCACCTTCGAAAGCTCATATCTCGGCACATCAGGGTAAATCCCCTACTACCGTAAATGGAAATTCACTTTTCATCTATCCTCCAACAGCAGAAGAAATAACAGATATAATAAAATCATTCAAGAATTCCAATTCACCTGACATCTACAACCACTCAGTGTTTATGTATTATACAAAAACTACTACACAATATACACACCTATTGGTGTGTATATTGTGTAGTAGTTTTTGTCCAGAATATAGAATATTCTAGCTAAGACCACATATATGTGCTTGCGTGGCTGTTACCGTGCATTTGTTTGTTTTTCTCCAAATAAATATTTTCAAGTGGTCCATTGATTCCAAACACGTGCTTCTTTTCTAGTGCTTTTTTTCAAGTCGCGAAGTATCTTACATAAACGTTCGTTATCTGGATCTTTAGTAAACTTCATAGATTTTTTAAATAATCCACAAAGGGGTTATACATTCATACCTTTGGTTACGCAATACATCAATCAACCTTCATGTATCAATGATTTCCTGGACTCGGATATCACACAAGTAACTATAGTTGCCTCCTCAATAATTTTTTTCTAAGCACAAGGACTTCTAAGTATAATCATGAAAGTGCGGGTGAAGTTTGTTCTGTTGTTTGTTTGAAAATTATCATCACATGAAAGTTACTTTTAGATATTTATTGTTCATTGAGGACGCGAGATCAACGGAGGATTGATTTTTCAAAAGACTATGGACTGACTGTAAAATAACGAATTTTCCACAATTTGTGATTTTAATTTTGAATTGATGGTTACTCGGGTAACGACAAAAAAATTATATACCTATCGCAAATAGTGATTTGTATTTTAGATCTTTCTAACATGATAAATATAATAAAAAATCAAATTCAATACTTTGACTATGAAACCGTCTGGATATTCGCATAAAAAAATTCGACAGCGGGATATTGTTCAGACCTATAGGGAAATTCATACATCACGTAAAGCAAATAACTAGATAGAAATTGAAAATCAGAGCCCAAACACATTTGTGGTCCAACACCAGAGAGCAATGTTTCGACCCTTGGCCATAGGCATCATCAGTGTGCTAGGCTAAACCACAAATAATTTCATTCAACTTTCCTTAAAAAACTAGGCTGAGTGACTTCCTAGTAAAATGCATTATATGATGGGACGGTAGCCTGATGGGTTAACGTGAGTAGTTTGCTTCACTCACTCAATCAACCGCTGTGTGAACCGGTATTTCGAACCGCAAGGCCGGACGATCGATTATCACTCACTATCATCCAACCAGTGTTAGAAATCACTCGGTAGAAGGTAAGAGCTCATTAGTCCTTAGCTCACACATTTTTGAGAGTTGTCGTTCGTAGAAGGGCGACAGTTGGTTGAAGGAAAAATAAATTTCAACAGAAACAGATAGATTTCGAATAATTACGTCAGATCGAGAAAAAGTAACAGTTATATTTCGATGAACATGGGGAACATGGAAACGTTAATCATTTCTCAATGGTGAATCACTTTCAAATAAAATTTTGCTATGAAAGATGGCGATATATGTATTCATTGTATTATTTATCCAAAATTTATACATTATCTTTTTTTCATTATTGGTGCTGAATTTGGAAATGATAACTGAATATGATTTTTTAACAAATTATTTAATTTTTTTGAATATTTTTTGAAAGACAATCTGGAAAATAAACAAATATAAATCAATTGTGATTCTGCTGAATTATAATGAAAAACGAAATGAAGGACAAATTACTGCATGATATAAAGCACTGAAGAGTTCAATTAATCAGTAATTTGTCTTGAATTACTCAGCTTCCTTTAGTGGTCGAAATTTAGGGAAACAATATTTCGTCGTTATCAAAACCCGAAATTTAGTTCCAAACTTTCGCCTCAGCTTATGTCAAAAGTATAGAATATCTAGATGAAATATGCGATAGAGTCTACGTGAATACATAAACTGAATGTTTCTTTGAGAATTCAAATGAAGTGCATATCTTCGGCCTTTCATCTTAGCAATGGTAATGAGGTCTGATCCATTACCACAAAGTTATTTCAAATCACTTATCAACAGCTGAAAGAATATATACGTATTCTTTGAGTTCACAAATTTTTTCTTTGGTGATGATTTTTGTTCCACTCCATTTCATAATGTGATAAGCAGATTATTTCAAAATACTTTCCTCTATCCCAGATCCTCATATTTATCTTCTCGTCGTATATTCACGATGTTCACTTCTTCTTAAATCCTGGAGTCTTGAGGTTTCACCTATGAAATTTTTTTTACTGGAACAACGTTTATGGTAAATAGAATCTTTCAATTTCTCAACCGTATTTTCGGGTTCAGTTTGTGTCATAAGAGATATCAATGTGTTGATAGTTCTAAAAGGTGGTCTTATATCATATCTACAACAAATGTATCTAAATTTATCGATCGAACCAAGAATATGATTTATGGTGTTAGTTGTGAGGTTTGTGTGTTTTTTATATGTTTGGTATGTGATAATTGTAGAATCTGTATACGTGGGGTATTTCAAATTCTATTGAGAGATATTTTCACAAATTGATCCGGATATGCGTTTTGCTCCAAATCCGTTTTGATTATGATTATTTTCTCTTTTAGATTATTAACTGGTTTGCTTTCCTTTGCATTATCATACAAACATCCAACTATACTTTTTTTGTAGTTAGCGTGATGACTGGATTTATGTGGATATATGAGTTTTTTTTCGATAAACACTCACATCAAGAGAATTCATTCATCGATTTCTTGATAACATTTTTTCAACATAAATTTCATTGTGAGTTCTCTTGATATCAAATATTCGAGGTTAACGATGATATCATCTGAGAAATGGTTATAGATGTCGAATACATCATCAATATATCTTCACTATAACTGTGCGCCATTCTGGTGATGTTTGATGTATGTTTCCTAAAAATGCTCCATGAGAATGTTACTTAGAAACTATAATATTATTTTCCAATTTAGTTTCTATAATTCTTAGGGTTTTATCAAACAGTACATTGGTAAACAAACTCAGAATCTCAAAACTCACCAGATGATCTCTGTTTCAAATTTGTAATTCATCAAGTTTCTCGATGGAATACGAAAATTTTGACTATCAAGAATAGGGAAATATTTATCAATTCCTGATATCAATAATCCAAAATAATTTTTTACTGTATGGTACTGAATTTTAAATGATTTCAGATGGCAGACCATAAGGAGAGGTAGAATAGGAGAACTCCCACAGACTACACATATATTATATTTACAAGAATGGCACCTCAAGATTGAATTGAGGAGCAGGGCGAAACTTTATGATAACAAATTTCTTCTTGTAAGTATGGAAGTGATAATTATGGCCGTTAATGTGTTATAAAAGTAGATGAAGAATAGCATTGGGGAGATTTTTAACTGATTCGAATATGATAAGCAGAGAATGATAGTGGGAGATACTTTCTCTCAGATGAACATTCATTGTTGGTGAATACATTATAATTCTACTATTCTCATTGTTTTTTATGAATGTTTTATGCAGTGGGAACCTGGGACCTGATCGATGGTCAGTCGACAACTATCTTCATTAGGTAGGTAAGAAACATAGATCTGTAATTCGGAATGGGGGTACTTTGTGACGCATTTCTTAGATATACTTCTCTTGGCGTATTCTTACTGCACTCATCAGGCGGGGCCGAAGATTCTGCTGCAGAATCGTAGCCAAATTGGCGATATTCCAATTGAATGGTCGATATTGAGGTTGTCCAATATTCAATGTTCGTGATTTTTCCTGAAAAAGGGGAAGCCACTACTGTTTCTCGTATGATGATGGTCTATAACATTGCAGTTCATCCATGTTTGTTCAACTATGATTGACAATGTTTCGTGGTGAATATATTTGCACCTCTATTGTCTGAAGACGTATTCAGAAATTTGAACTCCATGCAAAACAAAAAATAGTGAAATGTTCATTTCGGTTATTTTCAGTATTTCCAATGATTTCAATATTTCATTCACTTTTGTTTCCTTCAAATTCAGAATCTTTCGATAACTTTTCAAATAGTGGAACGTCTACTTCAGCTTTTTATTTCATGAATACAATTGATTGTGAGTGAATTTTATCAAATGCTTCATCAATATTCAATAAGAAACAAGACCTTTCTTTGTGACAGAAATAAATCGTGTTAGGAATCACACATCAAAAGGTAAGACCTAAGTCCTTAGCTCGTACAATTTTCTCAACTTCTGAGAGTTGTCGTTCATATGGGGGCGACAGCTAATTCACGGAAAAACAGATTTTGAACAGAAACAGATTTTTAAACGGATAGAAAAATATACTCAAATTTGGGAAAGAATTAATATTTCATAAAAAGGTGTGTATGTGTGTAAGAGTGAGAGACACATGTGACGTAATCGAGGCAAACAGAGATGGAGATGTTTTCGAAGTTTCACGATGATAGCGCGATTTCGGTGTTGCCGGTTATGAAATAAATCGTTGTTTGTGAGGCAATGTAGCGTTACCGGTTTCAAAATTAGGCATGAAGCTATAGGAATACGACTCGATAGAAATTGAAAGCGCGAAAGTTATATATCAATAATGATGAATTAGATTTAAAAAAAATATGACAACTCAACAGTTCAACCTGAAATTCCTCAATGTGTACGGGGTGTTTCAAAATACATCAATGAAGGAAAACTCATGGCATCGAGGTGTACAGTGTGCGTCAAAATACATCATTTGAGAAAAAACATGTCGGTTTAACAGAAGTCTAGCGTTTCAACATGTCAGATGGACACTAAGTCCATCCTCTATTAATCAAGTTAGCATTATCAGCAGAAAGAGGATACCCAAAAGTGTCGAGGGGTTACGCGTTGTGGTCTCAACGTGTGAGCAAAGGGGCAAGTATTGGAAAATGACATTTCAGAATACGTTGTTTTGCATGAATTTTGACCGTTTCGCGTGCATTTCGACTGTTTTTCGTGCGTTCTCGGTCATTTTGCGTGCATTTATTCGTTATCGTTTCGTCGTTATTGTGGTTTTTTTGTTGTCGTTATTTATTTTTGTTAAGGGTATATTATCATAAGGCGGTGACGTTAGATGAAAAAGAAGAAATGATTTTGAATAGAAATTATTTATACACTTTTATTTTGGTAACATATCACAGAGCCATTTGTATGGAATATCTACGTTTCAGATCCTGCAATTGTAGTTGCGGTTGTGAATATGATACAGGATGAGATACGTTCGTTGTTGTTGAATGAGGGAATCATCCATGTTGTATTGTCATAGCCCTTCAAATTCACAACGCGTGTAGGTATATTCAACTCGTGAAATTTTGCAGTTAGATTGTCATGCTTTTGATGTCCTAGCACATAAATAACATCAACAACATTATATTCATTATACAACAACAACACAATATTCATTATTAATTCATTATTATTATTAATAATAATATTATATATTAATAATTATTATAA
>WOGP01009747.1:0-10601 GCA_015342065.1 Leptinotarsa undecemlineata | reverse complement strand
AACGCCAGAACCAGAGTAAACAATGACTGCATGAAGAAAAAAAGGATATGGCGTTGTCTTTACTTGGTTAACGATTACAGGTCTATTGCAAATAACTCATGACTCTAAAAATGATATCTAGAAAGAGAAAATGCATCTTTAGTCAAACCTTCTCTGACATTAAAGAAAAGAGAAATGAAACTCTCTATGTAACTGCAGTTTCGTCCCATACTGACATTTTCAAACTTATACAATAAACTAACAATGGTTCATTACATTAGCTATTATATACCACGCCTGTAAGTACTAATTGAGGTACTTGGCTTGATTGAGTACCTGAATTCACAGTTTACAATGCGGATGTGCCAATTTAAAAACCGGCGAATAATAAATCGATTCGACCATTTAACAGGTTGCACCCGCAATATTTATGCTTCTGAATTTTCATGGGTTCTAAATAATTGACTAATAATAATTTCCGTATCATTCTGATTCGGAAACTTGTGATCGCATGCCAAGGAATGGTTTGAAAACATTGAATCATTTTTTCCTTGTCTGAAGGACCTTACATTTTCAGCATACCGTTTTTGTAAATTTCGGCCACATTGGCCCACATAAACATTATAACACTCCGAACACTTAAGCTTATAAACTCCCGATTTCTTCAACTTGTCCACCTTATTTTTGGCATTGAAAAGGAAATCAGATAACTTGGCATGTGGTCTGAATGTCACTTCCACATTGTTTTTTCTGATGAAACCCGCTATTATCTCTGTTGTTTTTCCAAAATATGTTAGAGTTACCCATTTCTTGATTTCTGGTTGTTTGACCTGAAGGTATGTTAATCTGTAAGTGATTTTCCAGCTGTGTTTCCTGACTAACTTCTGGATAGTATCTTCGTTGAAACCATTATTATGACCTATCTGTGTAATTGTATCAATTTTCCTAGCTAGATTGTTAGCAGACAAAAGCAGTGAGCATTGAATTGTAGACTGGTAGTTTATGACTGTCTGGATGGAAATAATCGCTTGGGATGGTGATGTCTGTATAGCTAGGTTTTCTGAAAACATATTTTGGAAGAAGAACAGAGATAATTGCGGGATGCTTTAGAGAAAACAATGTGGAAGTGGCATTCAGACCACATGCCAGGTTATCTCATTTCCTTTTCATTGCCAAAGATGAGGTGAACAAGTTGGAGAAATCTGGAGTTTATAAGTGTCCACAGTTAAAAGTGTTTATGTGGAGCAATGTGGCCTAAATTTTCAAAAACGGTATGCTGAACATGAAAGGTCGTTCAGACTAGGAAAAATTGATCCGACGTTGTCAAAGCATTCCTTGGCATGCAACAAAAAATTTCCGAATCTAAACGATTCGGAAATTTTGCACTATGCAAGGAAGAATTACAAACTCGAAAGTTAAGACTAAGGATACTATTTACATCCGCACTGTAATCTGTCAATTTACTGTTACTGTTTTTTTTTCAGGAACCAACAATGAGTGGACCATTCAAACGAAGGCCTTCTCTGAAGTCCCTTCCAGCCATCAGCATTCCTCCGGATGCTATTCGCAAAGCCTCTATCAGAAGGGCCTCAGCTGTGGGCTTGGGTGTGAAACCATCACCTGCGACTCACCAGGAAGTACCATGGGATATGCTCGACCGATGTACCCTCCCGATCCTTTTTTGTCATGCTACTGCTGTTATCTTGAGCAATGCTTTGAACGTCCTGCACATCTCAGAAGTATCCACGTTCACCCTCTTCATTTGGTTCACAATTGTAACTATTGGAGCAGTTCTGTTCTATCATAATTTGAAGGTGAGCATTTCTCTTTCTCTGAATGCTGAAATTGCGGAACGACATTCATTATGTTATCTCCCTAAAATGGGTCCCCCTCTCAAAAGTAGACCATAGACCAACAGTGCTGTATTTATGACAACGCTCTTTCGATCTGCCAAAGTTCTAATAGACAATTCCTTCTGTTTTATGAGTTTATAACCTCCACAAATCTGAAAAAAACAAAACTAAATCAATAGAGAACCTTCTGAAGTGTAATAAAGGGCAAACTGAAAAGTTCCTGGTTAGTTTCGTTATTGTGAGTTTGTCCACTAATATTTCGGTTGATAAAACTCCAAGAATTGTAAAAACTGAATAAAAAAATGATGATAGTCTAAGATTTAAAACAAAACTGAATGTAGAAGCTATTTTGAAGCTTCTGAAATTATGTACCCATGAAACTTTTTTCGGTTCAAGGGAAATATTAGTCAACAAGAATCTGCAATGGCAATGGGCTCATCCTTGTCACCTTGTCCTGGGCAACTATTTATGAAGCATTTGAAATAAACATATATTGAAACTCACCAGAATGGTCCAAATATATGGTGTAAATATGTTATTGATGTTTTGGTTATCTGAGACCATAACCCAGACGATATCAAGGTTTTTTTTTTAATACATTGAACTCAAGAGAACCGACGATAAAATTCACATTAGAGAGAGAGAAGTTCCCAATAGATTTCCTTTTTTCAATGTCATGATAGAAAATTGGTAAATATTCCTAATACAAGTGCATATCGAAAAAAAACTCATACTAGCAGCTATCTCTACTATAATTCTATTCGCCACGATAACGTCAAAAAGGTATAGTTAGATGTTCGTATAATTAGACGAAGACAGTTTGCATTACAGTTCTTAATATGAAAGAGGAAATAACTATCATTAAAACAGTTTTGGAGCAAAACGCATATTCGGAGCAGTTTGTGGAAAGAGCTCACAATGAAGTTGTGAAGTATACCTACAACATATACAGATCCCACAATTAACACAAATCAAATTACAATATACATATCTCACAACTAACATCCTGATGTTCCCGGTTTGTGTGAGAAATTGAGACGCATCAGTTATAAGTATAATGGGAGAACAACTTTTAGAACTACTTTAGAACACATGCAAATCTCTTTCGATACAAACTAACCCAAAGATACGGATGAAAGAACGAAATATTATACTTACAATATACCTTGTTCTTGTGGAAAAAGTTATAGAGGTGAAACTTTAATACCCCTAGATGTGAGAAAAAATGATCATCATGAATATATAAGGATGAGTCAGATGCGGGGATCGGGCTTAGCGGAGCATATTCTGAAATCATCTGGTGTTTACGCTATAGAATGGAGTGAAATAAAAATCAACAGCAAAGAAACTCATGGAAAATTTGAAAAACTCAAATTATCCGCGTAAATTCTTTCAGCAGTCGACAAGTGTATTTCGAATAGCTCTGTGCCATCACTACATTACTACTACCATTACTAAGAAGATACGTTGAAAACGGAAATATGAACCTACACTGAACTAAATTCTCAAAAAACATACAGTACGTGTGTTCATATAAACAGTCGAATATGACATCGGGACATTTAATTATTTTAACTTATGTCAAACGAAATTAGAGCTATCAAAGTTTGGGGCGAGATTTTTATAGTGAATTTCAGGTTTTGAAGACGGAAAAGGATTGTATTCCGAAATGTCAACCACTTGAGAAAGCTAAGTAGTAATAGATTGATATTCGTTTTGAGGGCAGCCGGCGATTTTGAAAAAAATTTTGAGTGTACTTACGTATTTCGATGCGAAGATTGCGAATTTGAAAGAAAAAAGCGGCAAAGTCAAGGCTGTTCAAAGTTCAGAAAAGGGCAACTTTTCAACCTTCTTTTTCACAAGATAAACTATTAAAAAACACAAGCATTTATTCACCAGATCACCTTTAGACCTATTCCTCCTACCTTGACACTTTTCACTTCAACAATCAACATTTTTTCAATAAAAATGTTAAAAAATGTACGGAGCTGCTTTTTGGTTATATATTTCTGTATTTTATGTTTTTAAGGTTAATGGCATAGTTGGTACGACTGATGCAAGCATTCGTTTTTAAATAAGTTTTTTATAAGATGTTGATTCTTGAATTGAAAAGTGTCAATTAAGGAGGAATTAGGTGTAAACGTGACCTAGTGAATAAATGCTTGTGTTTTTAAATAGTTTATCTTGTGAAAAAAAAGTCTAAAAGTTGCCCTTTTCTGAACTTCAAAGGGCTGTAACTTCATAAATGAAGGAGAGCGCCGCTTTTTTCTTTCGGATTCGTAATCTACGAATCAAAATACGAAAGTACACTAAAAAATTTTTTCAAAATCGCCGGATGCCCTCAAAACGAATGTTTATATTGAATTATTTCAATTGATTTTGTTCAATTTGTAGACAAAATTTATGAATACAAGTAACTGACTAATTGGTCCCTTCAGTAGTTTATATTGCGCAGTGACTCTTCGGGATGAATTTCTTAATATGGGTAACTTGAGGTCTGGAGTCTACTTACAAGGACGCGCCTAGACAAGGAACTCTAGTATACATGAGGGCACACACAATAGACCTACAATGGTCGCAGTGTAGTAGTGGCTGTTCAGCACAGAAGCCCCTTAGTAATCTGGCAGTAGAAAATATTGAGTCCTCCACAAAATAATACCTTTTGAAGAATATCTAATCAATGATACTGGCGAGTCATGAAGCAACTTTTGAACTTTCATGTCATTAATAAGTACAATATTGCGGAAAAAAATACGATATCTACCTTTCCAAAGACACCCGTTATCAAATTGAATCACCAATGATATCTTTGGAAAGTTATCTTCCGTATATTCCACTCGTTCTTTTGGTTGGAATGAAAGTATACTCTTATGGCCATTTCGCTAGAAGCATTTAATTGCTACACCCATGTCTTCCTCAGATCAGGATTGATCTGCATTAGGAATTGATAATATATTCACAATTCGAAAAATTTGGTTCTTCAGAGTCATTCTTCTCTGAATGATATTGCATGTGGAGGAATCAATCAATTCACATTCATTTAGACTCTTAATGGTTTTCATCAATTGTTTAGCAATTCCACATGAATTAGTTCCTTTACCAGAAAAGAGTCGGCTAATAATGCATTTTCTTCTTCTAGAAATAATTTTTAGAGTCATATTATTTGACTCTGTGAACGAAATATGAGTCACCTACGAATATAGAATAATCGTTAGCCAAGTGAAGACAACTCCAAATCTTTTTTCTCATTTTTCCAACAGTGTAAATTCATGAACCAAAATAGTCAACTGCAGTATTTTCAAATGTGTTTTCCAACGAAGTTGATTTTCTACAGGAAAGTTGACTATCAACGGTTTGATTTGCTTTCTGATGATTTCTGCATTTCTGGTATCTAGCAAAACCCGATTCAACAGCGCTCCTTTCATTTTTCACCCAATAATCTTTTCTGGTTCAGGACAGTACTTTTTCTATCCCTCAGTAAACCCATTTCTCTTGAGCAAAATTAATAGGAAAATTTGTTCTGCCATTTACATGACTAATTATATTTACCACCATTCAATTTTGGGAAAGCTTTTCTTCTCTTTATGAAAAATGTCACTCTGACTTTTTTCAATCGACATAATTTTGGAGTGCTCCATTTTGCTCGCAGTTATATACATTCACTCAAAAAGAAACTATCTTCTGCAATAATATCTATGATTTCGAAGTCATTTTCTTGGCTCTTTTCTAATTTCTGCTTTTCAGAAAATTAGATCCTTTAAACCACGTTTTGAAATATGTTATCTTATCTGCATCATATTGTTACGTTTTTCCCCGTGAATTGGTCAATAATTGACTACAATAAATAATCAAACTTCACTTTATTGCCCTTTAAACACAACAAACATTTCAACCAAAACTTCAACCATTATTTGAATGTCTATCACCTCACTAGATCACTTCGCCTACCGCACTGTAACGTCCACTTGACTGTCTTGGATACGCTTCTGGCTAGCTTTTATAATCGAATGCAGTCGAAATTTCGCCGAAGTTCCATCGAAATCGGTAGCATTATTCTGACAGCTTCTACAGCGGAAGGGAACAATCGCGCGCTCTTACCTACGTCAAGGTTGAATTATGGCAACCAGTGGCGGCCAACGTTATTTTCATTAGGGCATGATTTACAACAATATGATCTAGTGTCGAAATTGCACCATCCAGTTTCAAAGAAATTCACCACCAAATTTTCGTAATTTCTTCAATATACCAATATCATGACATTCAAATCACCCTAATTGTATTTGATAAAAAACAGTTGGTGAGTCATTACATGAGTATGCTTGGTCAAATTCAATTTTTATGGATACTATGATTTATTCAGCTATAAGTCTTTTCATAACAACTACGTGTAGTCCTATCTAGAAATAGAAATGCTTTGTTAAGTAGAAGAATCGTTCGGAATTAAACTTGCTGGAAAATATAAAAATTATATCAAATTCAATCATAAATGTTCTCAGTTTGTTTTTGAAAGTATGTTTATTTGAAGCATTCCTTATTGATTCGTCTGATTTGATGAAAATCTCCAGCCGATCTTACAATCCCAAGAGTCCTTTTCTGAATGCTGAAAATTCTTTCCGCATAGTTCCCGTAGGCCAGCATGAAATTCCGTATTTCAGGTACGAAGTTATGTACGCCTCGTAGTTAATACAACAACATACGAATAAATTTCAGGCTCGCTTTACTCCGACGAGCCATATTACAAGGCCTGGAATATTCTAAAGTTCCAATCCCATTACTTGTCCCTCTGAAATTAATTTTCTGCTTCTTTGCTTCTTGCCTGATATTCAGGGCTACATTCTGAATTTACTTTATTCAGCATGTTTTACTATACACCTAGCTTTTAGCCATCTAAATTAGTTTCACAAGCTTTCTCCTTCTGTAACATCATAAAATAAACTAATTAGATATCTCGTTTACGAATTTAACAAAGTATTTACTGAGAAAATTAACCAGATACATCGTCAATTTTCTATTGTTCATATTTTGTTAAATGTTATGTCGGAGAAATAGTTTTAGTTGATGATTTATTCGATATCATGTTTCTCGATATTTTTTTTTACTTTTTAGAAACTAACGCTTCATAAAAAAAGACAAAGTTGTACATTTTGAGTGAATGAACTTCAACAGCTAGAAGTCTTTTATGAAAATGGATCACAGAGGTATATCGACATGGTCATTGAAGAAGAAACGATAATAATAATAATAATAGTTGTTTTTATAATTGGAGTGTTTGGTCCTTTTCTATTCTTGAATATCAAGATTATGCCGATTTACCGGACAAATGCAGAAGGCAATCATTCTTGGCTCACAGCTTGCTCAGGACACATTATTTTTGAACCCAATGATCAATTACGCCACGGTGTGGGTAGTGGTCATTGTTTGATCAAGCGAACGCGCCTTCCCGAGTGTATCAGAACTTCTGGGAACATAGTCTGACCAGCGCAAACTCAGGAAATAGTAATAATAATAAGAGTGCTTCAACATCTATGGCAATTTTACGGTTATGACGAATGACGAGACACCGTATGAATCCGTTGTGGAAAATGAAAAAATGCTTCATTACAGCAAGATCTCCGGACCCCAGACGTCACTTATTTTCTCAGGAATAAAATGTATAGCATACATTGTGAATACACAGTGCTAGTTCATAGTATGAGTGTATGCATACCTGCTAGCTTGTGCCGACGGCCAGTTCACAGGTACCAGGTGTCAAAGGTAGTGTGAAATAGTACTTACATTTCTTAAATTTTCAGTACTGATTTTTACGCCTGTGAAAGTTCACATTACCGAGCACAAGAAACACACACAGCGAGGGGAAACCAGCAGATCACTAAAAGCAAAGCATATTTGAGCCCATGAATATAAAATCGAGTGGTCCCAAGCTGAAATCATACACAGGGAGGAACATTGGTTTAGAAGGAAATTCAAAGAAGCCGCATACATGTTGTCCAACAATGTATTCAGCCAAGCTAACGTAGAAATACGCAACATATGGAAACCCATAATCATGCGAAAAATAACCAACTCTCGCCAAATAGTTATTTACACCGTTGGCTTGTCATCCAATCAGCCAATGAGAAGCTACCGTGCGCATAGCGAGAAATTCACATCAGTGTGTTTATTTCTTCGATATTGCACACCCAGTTTATTTTCATGCTTGATTTTTCTTCGAACGGAAAAGGCGGTCCTAATTTCAAAACCGCTACATCGTCCCGTTAACAAAGATTTATTTCACAACCGACAACAGCGAACCGGTGATGCTTGCGCTGGCCTTACTGGCCGTTATCTTCAGAATAGATCACCTCGATCCCATCTCCATTTCTTTCATACGTCAAACTGTCCTCCCGCTGAAAAGAGAAATGAAAATTTCTATGTTATTGCCACTTTTAATTGTAACTAACGTTACTGCAGTTTTGTCTCATATGGACGCAGTAACGTTAGTTACAATTAAAAGTGGTAAAAACATAGAAATTTTCATTTCTCTTTTCATTATGATCTCCTACCCCGTGGATCTCCTACCACGTCTACATTCATCAATTTATTGTCCTCTCACTCTTACACTCACACATCTCTTATGAAACTTGAATTTCTCGCTATGCGAGCGGTAGCTTATGATTGGTTGACTGGATGACAAGCCACTTCCGACCCAGGATACAGCGTTAAAAAAACAGGGCTGCCACTTCCGCCTCAGGATCCCTATTTTGTATCTACTGAAATCTTTCAAAAAAAGGAAGAAAGCATTGAATTTCAAAAAATTCACTTTGTACAAAGTTATGTAGATTATCCAAAGAAGTAACTTTCAAACACAAACTGGAAAAAAAGCCCTTTCGAAACAGCTCCTTCCATATAAACATTGAATTACACGAGAGAAAGATACTTTCGAAACAAATAATTTTGTATGCATACTGAATTATACGCTTGTGCACTGTGCACTTGTGCACTGTTTAGAACCTTTGGCGTAGTAATGAATATTATTGAAGTTTTATCCCAATACCAAACCGAAGATCAAACTTCCTCTTGAAGATTATCATTTAGTGATCGAAACATATGTCGAGGTGTTAAAATACCGGTTTGGTGTTAATGTAACAAACGCTGGCATTTATTTGCATTGTGACACCTCTCTTAAAGTGAAAGATCAAATAAAAGTGAAAGTGTGATGTTTTGCGACTGTTGAGGATATGAAAACTGAATCGCTGATTGAGCTCAAAAACATACCAAAAAGTGCATAACAGAACTACTTCGAGGATTGAAAAAAACGCCGGGGATACTACTTTGAAGGGAACAAAATATAAATTGTTGAATTAATGAATATTTTTTGAGAAAAATGAAAAACAAAATCATTGAAAAATTAAAGAATATTGAGAAAGCTGAAAAAAAAGGGAACTGAGAAGAATAAGTGAGGTGGTGTTCAAATTACGTCGTGTATTTTTTTTTTCTTACAGATTGACCAATAGGACTAATAGTGCATTGTTTTACTGTTTTATCAGTTTCAAGAATAATACTTTTAAATCGTATATAAAATTCAATCGTCTAATCCATTTGCACTCGTAAAAACAAATATACATAAAAAAAACCTTTATGAAACATGTGTACATTACACATGCTTTGGAGATATGTATTTGGAATATTTGATGAAGTAAATGTGGATAACAATAACAATCAGCGGTATTATTGAACATTGAGGCTGGCAAACTTTGATGGTCTTTATTGATTTCAACGTCATGTAATCATCGAACACATTTTGATTGAATGTAAACAAGCTATTTTATTACACTGTTTCTTGATCTGTGTTCATTATTTCAACATTTTAGCTGTTCCATGTCAACTTGGGAGTCCCTACAAAGTAAATAAACTTTCAATGAACACCGTTTTTTGGAAAATTTATCAATTTTTGTCAATAAATTCGTCTGCTTGAATACTTGGCTATACTACGAAATAATAATAATCCTTGTGTTTTCGCAGAAAACATAATAATAAGCCAACGCATGGGGTCTTCTTCAATGACATTGGATACCTTCGCTTTTCTGAGGTTGAGTGGGCTGAGGTCGGAAACTGAGAGGTTCATCATGACTTGCCAGAATGGTGTCTTCAACACCTTAGTCTACCGCAGTCGCGTGATGGGTATAGAGGTTCTTGACACAAGATGCAGGGCCTACCGCGAAGCGCCCAAGACCCTAATGCACTTGCTATCAGCATGTCCAGCATATGCGGTCTCGGCCTCCAGCATATAAGGACATAACGCGACCCCATACCATCTACGGCACTCTTACGGTATTGACGAGACACCGGTGTTCCCCTATGCTCCGGAGGATATTGAATCCGTTTTGGGGAACGAGAAGTGCCGAATTTATTGGAACTATTCATTCAACACCCTCAGGCTCATACAAGCTAATAAGACTGATGTAGTCCTTTTTGACCACCAGAGCAAAACGATATTTGTCGTGGAGTTTTCAGCTCCTGGCGAGACGAATATCGTCAGAGAGAGGAGTAAAAACGGATAAAATATCGAGATTAAACGGATTGAATATCGAGATTTTCTCTTCGAACTCCTCACACTCTATTCAGATCACTCTGTCAAGATGGTTGTTCTGATTGTTGGAGTCCTTGGTGGAATGATGTCCTCTCTACTCTCGAATCTTAAAATCATACCGGCTTGCCACACTAAGGCAGACATCTTAGCCGCACAAATGAGAAGGCTGTCATTCTTGGCTCACTGCGCTTGCTCAGGGC
>WOGP01009745.1:0-10602 GCA_015342065.1 Leptinotarsa undecemlineata | reverse complement strand
AAAACTCGGATTACCATTGATATCCTACAAGAAATGCGAATGCACTTTCAGTTACAAAGCATAATTTGAAGACATTTGAAAGATCTCCACACTACGCAGGTATAATGATATTTAATAAACTTCCACAACATCTCAAAAAACTGGACCATAAAAAATTTAAAAAAGAATTGAAAATATTTCTGTATGCAAAAGCCTATTACTCCATCAGTGAATCCTGAATGATGATTTTTGATTTACTTGTTGTCTGAGAGTTACACATGTTGTCTATTAGTGTTTGTGACATTTTATTATATTTTGTTATATTTTGTTCAATGTAACAGTATTTGACGTGTACATCTATCCTAAGGATGGCTGCTATGTATCGGGTGCGAATAAATTATTTTGATTTTGATTTTTTATCATAATCAGAAATGTTGTGAGGTATAATACCGTTCTCCACTTCAGTTCCGTCTTGAACTATAAAATAGTCCAAAAGTTTTGTCGACGTGGCCGTAACTCGAGTAGGAACATCTATCAACTGGCAAAGATGCATTGTATTCATTATTGAGTGAAACTTCACGCATAGATTTTCATTATCCAATAAATTTAAATTAAAATCACCCATACATATAATTTCATCTACAACTTTTCCTAAATCGTAATATCCATAAGTCTTTTTAAATTCGACCGATTTTCCCTAACCTGATTATTAAGAGAAATTATGGTATCTTTTTGAGCTCTGACTAAAGCTGTTACTATATTTTGTTAACTCAACAATTTTAATTTACAAGACGAAAATATATGCTCCTTAGATTTAAAATGTCTTTCTGTAGAACGAGGTAATTTTCTTAAATCGGAGTATCCTATTTTAGACCACGTTTGGCATTCGGTTTGTACTGAAAATAAAACATAGGGCCAACAAAAAAGTTTTTCTCGTTTAATGAAGCCGGTTAACCAATCGCATTTATTGTACCAACTAATATTAAATCTTCGATTTTGTCGATTATCTGACGCTTTGATTGAAATCAAATTTAATTGAGGCCTTTCCAGAGTTTTAATAATGTAAAATTTATTATCATAAGATAAAGACTTGAAATTATTTGTCAGCATCCAATCGACTATATCATCAGATTTTTTAATTTCGGCCAAAGTATCCATAATAAATGAAAAAAAAAACTTACCGAAAAGTGAAAACCTGAAAACACCTTGAAACTGAAGGAAAACACTTCAAAAACACATTAAAAAGCACTGCTGTAATACAATACTGCCTGTTTCATACACAAATAACAAATATTATCGAGAAACACTAAAACGATTTACCGAAATCCTCTTCACTCCCGGTCCGTCACGGCATCCCGTCCGAATAACTGAATACAAAACAAACGCAGTCGTACACTAACGGAGACCAACTGGAGGCTAGCTTCCTCTAACGCTATAATTTCTGCAAATGAAATTACAAATCGGGATGTATGTCGCTGGTTGGATCGGTCTGAGGAGCCTGTGTTTTTCAAAGCGGTAGGAGGCTTGGCTCCCTTGCAACGTATGGCATTTATTATTTCGGATTGATAGGTCATTCATTATTCGTTCATGGGCGGTGCGTTTGATTTTTGTTGATGCAGGATACAGTGTGGTACGTACGTACTACATAGTGAGTGATAGTGTTTTTTCGGCCATATTATGGATGGTAAAGTAATGATACCCAAGTATTTTTCGAAAAAAATAATCATAATCATTCGTCAATATCTTTTAATTTATTGCAATGAGTTGCCTCAAATTTTATGGGGAGGCTAAGCCTCCCTTGCCTCCTCTGACGAGCCGCCGCTGGCGTCAACCATCAACCGACAACCACCTTTCCAATCACTTCGATAACTTTCTCAACAGTAGAACCTTCGCTAATCAGGACCAGGCGAAAACAGCTACTTAGTCGAATCCTGAGCACATAATGTTTATGCTTGCGGAATTACACATGTGTTACGTTGGCAAAAGTGCACCGATTCAAATGACGCTCATTTCAAACTGATTGAACAATAATTCACTGAAACATTATAATTTAAAGTAGACTCATAAAAACAGACAAAACTTTCAAAACGACCTTTCGCTTAATGTAACTTACGCCCAAGAAATACATCTCCAAACTGCTGTTTGTTTTTTAAATGTTTTCCATTCAAAAACCTTGGTTTAGGTTTACAATGAGTGACAAAACAAGGAGCATCGGGATGCCTGAACTCCCACATCGCTTGCCAAATTTTCAACCCATTCTCCAGTCGAAAGTTTTGGAAATCTGACTCTTTCAAGTTATGACAAATGGGTGCAAACAGGTAGATAAACAGCTGAAATCAAAACGTTAAAACCGGAATAATATCATTCAATGTACATACTGTCAACGTTGGGATCGAAAATAGATAGTAAAAGGGAGAGGTGTGGTAAACTCCTCTTTCAAAATCTTCGTCTGCGCATTCGTCTACTGCGTCCAATATTATCCAGTGCAAAGTGTATAGTAATTTGGTTTCCACTGCTCCCAGACTTTGGATATTTCCATCTTTCATTCTGAAAATCAAGAAAATAATGGGATTTTTGAATCAGAAATATTGCGAAATAGTCCTAAACAGAGATTTATTGAAAAACGAAACTACAGCATCAATCACCAAAAATGGGATATCACTTTCCGGTATACTGCAGCGCTCATCTCAAGCAATGCACTAAATGAAAATAGATGACAAATGTTCCATACGTGCTGAAATTTAAGGATTGTCCTTCAAGGATGCACTCGTGATCCAGCTGCCAACCACTAATATATGATCTATGATTACAACTGGATCACGATTGCAACTGAGTGAAGAAATAATATCATTGGGGCTTATATTGATTACAAATGAATTTAAAGTTTATCAATAAACTTTCAGTGAATACCTTGATTTCAAGAACTCAAAAGGGAAGGGAAGGGAAGGAAAAGGAAGGAAAAGGAAGGAAAAGGAAGGAAAAGGAAGGAAAAGGAAGGAAAAGGAAGGAAAAGGAAGGGAAGGAAAGGGAAGGGAAGGGAAAGAAAAGAAAGGGAAAATAAGAGAGGAAGAGAAGAGTACTTCTTAATCCTGAACTGATAACATCCTAATTGAGTGTGCAGTGATTTCGGTTTTTGGTAATGAAGCCCTACGTAGGTGAATCTGTTTTAGATTTTTGTCACTAAGTGACTACTATACATCTGCAAGTGATCTGATGTTTTGCCAGAATACATCGATGCTGTTTGACAAGATTTATAAACTTGTCGTGAGCGAAAACATTTAGAAGTTAATTATTATCGGTACGATGAAGTATTACTTTATATTCAGTATACTTTAAAAGTATACTAAAGATGTGCCTTAGGTAATAATTTCATTCGAGTTGGAATATGCTCAATTTCACATGTTTTGGCTATTGTTTAATCTACAAGAAGAAAAAAGAAATGATGAATGAAGTTAAATGTATACGATTTCAAACAATTTATGATATATGTATATTTTTATTGTTCAAAAGATGTATACCTGTTGTATAAAATTGATGCCACTGCATGCATTACATGAGGTAAGGAAGCTTGAATCAGTCGCCATCTTGGAATCGATTTTATCGCCTCTGTTAAATCCGGTTTCAACCCTGTTTGTATGTTTTGAACCAATACTTTCTCGAAGGATTTGCAAGCTTCTTTCAATTCCTAAAATCAATAGTAGTTGTATTCGAAGAATTGAATGTTTTTATTGAAAAAGTATACTCACATGATGGCCAGTCATCGCATGTTGGCAGAACTGAAATTTCAAAAATTAGTTAAAATTATATGAAAAATAGGAGACGTACCATGCATGATGCTTCGTGGAGCTTCCCCAATTTGGGCCGAACAAATGGGCTGGAAAAAGATAATCCTCAATTAACCAAACTCGTAGTTGAAAACAGATATTAAAAACTAAAAGTGATAGTATAATAGCTCACCCCACTTGTTTCCACAAAAATATCTGAATAGGAATCGGCAAAGCATTGTCAGCTAAGTTTATCTCAGCAGAGTTTCTTCTGTCTGTTTCTGGCATGGCGTTTTTTTACTCTTCAACTCTGTAAAAAATACTTGATATTAATAATAAGATGGTGCGTGTTATTATTAGTCTTCGCAAAACATGGCGCTAATGGGGCCATAGCATCAAAAAATAAAAAATAAAATGGAAAGTGTTTCATTTTTATCAAGGAAAGGCCCGAATAATATTTAATCCATCATAATCCAAAATAATACAGGAGATAACTATTGCAAAGATCATTCTGTAAAATATTTGCTTTTAGTAGAAATAGCAAAAGCTATAAAATGATTCTTGTTCTCTGATTCAAGAACTTTTTTCCTGAAAGAAAATGAAAATGTAGTTAGTATTTTATTTTTAACCAAAAAGTTTGTACCGGTCAGGCCCTTCCACCCAAGCGCAATGCTCCTTATAAATGTATTTTTTTTATATATATATATTTTCAATCAGCTGGGTTGAACTATCTTATATGAAAAATCATGAATTCCCTCTCAAATATTACATAAATGCATACTTTGAATCATACATATCTGGTATCATCAAGACCGGGGCTGATATATCGAACGCACTGCGCCACTTTACTTGTTTTCGTCAATCATGTATCCTATTGGTTGTTTGGTTCTCACTAGTCTGTCACGTGTTCATCGTTCACTATTCTATTTTGTTGTTAAATTTCTTATAGCAGCCATTAAAAATATTCATGTTATTATTTTTTTTTCGAATGAAAAAACCAAAACGAGTGTGTTTGAAGTATAATATATTTGAAAGTAAATGAAAGTTGAATATATATTTTGAATTTGTTCTTTAATTTGACCATAAATCATTAGGGTCACTTGAGGTAAATAATAGTTGTAAATAATAGTAACTTCAACTAGAAACTCTTGATTGCGTTGATATGAAATTTTAGAATGTTATAGTGAAATACAATGAAGTTCATGTTAATTCCATTTTCACATTGAGACATCTTTTCATGCAGAGAATGAATAGATGAAACTACATTTTACAGTACTTCTCGTTCATCAATCATCTTTGGATAAATTTGAATGGCTACCTGATTCTAACTGATTCTAGTTAATTATCATTTCATATAGGTATATTTAATATGCCAAATCCAAAGACCATATGTACGTATGAAGGAAAATAAGTCGTTGAGTCAGTTGTGGATTCGAAAAGCTTTCAATGATAATAATAATAAATCGACTTCATTCCAAAGAAAGGGTGGAGTGTCAGCAGCTTTAAGATAATACTTCTTATTGACAAGAACTCCTGATGTGCAGGCGAAAGAACCTGCAACTTACAGGAAAAAAATCTTTCCGTGAGAGCGATAACCATCTAAGTATGGGAGTTTCTACTCTCTTCTTCATCAAAAATATTTCAAGATACTACATTTTCTCGTAGTGAATCATTGTTTTTCTCCTAGATTCTAGAGCAATTGAAGGTTTTTGTACGAGAATATTCTTCCTCTGTGTGTCGATTTTCATCCTTAGAGTGCTCTAGTAGATCTTGGCGTATCACTTGCATTGTCTCCTATATTTGCCTAATTTTCCTTACTTCGTCCCAATCGTTGTTTCAAGAATTCCATAAATTCTCAGAAAATAAGTGAAAATACCATCTCTACATTAACGATCTTTAAAATCACCAATTTCCTCAAATATATCAGCTGGGAATTTTACTTCATTGTACACCATTTTTATATTGGTCAACAAATAAGGTGGACGTACTTATTATCCTCCGTAAGTGATCTTTAAAATAAACCTTAATTAAAAATTAAAATGAGGAATATAAAAATTCATGGCTTTCGACGTCTCCATCTTCAACAAAGATGTATAGAAGGTATTTTCAAACACAAACTGCTGACACAACTACCTCCAAATAAACATTGAATTACCTACACGAAAGAAGAAGTACTTTTCAAACAAATACTTCTATAAGAATAGTGAATTATACGAATTGAACTCCATACATTTGTACAAACTGAATAACAAAAATTAATTTTCATATAAAATAATTAAAGCAGTTGTAGATAAAGTAGATATTAATATTTGTAGTTTTGAATGCTAGAGGGGCTGGTCTTGTCAAACTTTCATTATATCGACTAATATAAGAACTTTGCCGATAACGGAGGCATTTCACTGTTTTTTTTTTAGTGCATAACCTCTGATAAATGCATAGTTCTTTTAAATGAAATGAATGTAGATCCAAAAATGTCTACAATCGGACTGAATGGCATTTTCTAATCTAATCAGAATAAAATTGTATCAACCTGTGGTCTACTCCTTGCACTCTACAATGAAATGAACCAAAATTGGAAAATATATAAATTTGGAAAGATTATTTTGGAAATTTCATTTCATGAATGAGACATGACGCACAATTTAATTAAAGTTTTATATTATCCTTATTGGATAAAATGAGCGTACCTAAAATAAACAAAAATTAACAAAATATACATTCAACCATGTGAGCATAGAAATTGTTATATATTCAATAGAATAAATTAAAAATTATTTGATAAAATCAAAACAACACTTTTTATACTGAACCTCTCGTCATTTTGATGAAGTGTTGAATCTAGAAATACATCCAATCTTCTTTTGGTCTGATATTCAACTGTGTAAAGTTTTCAAAAGTTCATTTTCCAGCTCTACATGAACATAATTAAAAATTGTCAAATTATAAAAATTTTAAAATTCATTATTTTCAAAAATTAATGAAAATTTGAAGGAATTTTCCAGTGATTAAATGCACTAGATTAGGCAAATTATGATACACTCAAGAATTTGCTTAGCAAAATTTGGAAAATTGGATTTGGACATATTTTAACCGATTTAATTTGGTAACTTGGGATACAATCCTTGAAAAAAATTAAATTCTGCGAAAACAGAAGTACTCACCTACCTAATCATCAGAAAATATATATCGATCATCAATGATCTGACAGACAGTGATTAGACTATGAGAGTAGAGTCATGATGGTCTCAATAATACTTCTATCTTGCTATTAATTTCAATATATCTTTATAGGAATCAATATGAAAATTTTACTAAAAGTAAACCAACAAACGTTCGCAAGAACAATTTCACTCACCTAAACTATTTTGAAAAGTAAACTGTTATCACAGCATTCTGAATCCACAAAAAAATATAATTGTTTCAATATTTGCATATACGCGGTAGCACGTTTTTTGCGTAGAACTGTAGAATTGATATTCTCACGTTATCACATCCACATTTTCCAGGAGTTCCCGGAGTCTGTGGGCGGGATGAAAATGTGTCCTTGTATTGATTGATCCAGCTTGCGCAGATTCCAGGCAGAATAGCTTTCCAGAGGGATTTTCCTTCCTATTATTTTCCTTATACCTTTACTCAGCTACCTTTTTATGTATTCGATTCTCTTGGGAAGGCATCAGAATAAACATTTCTTTTCATTTCTTCATTATTGGAGATCACAAACGTGATTCCATCGGTTTGATTGTATTTTAGTTTCTCAAAAAATCTATATTATGAATTGAGTTTTTTTTTCTAATGACCATTTTTTAACTAGAAATACTTGCTTATTTACAATTCAATTTCAAAATAGCCGCCAAGAAAACAACTGTTGGATTGGGAAACCAGTCATTTACAAGGGTAAATAAATGTTAACAGCGTTGCCAGGCATACGATAATTTGTATTTCATGGGATAAATTTTGATTCTAAGAAACATATGACAGTACTTTTACAGTAAGGCATAAATTATCAATCATAGAAAAATGAAATTGAAACCATCAGTTAATCTATATTTTGAAAGTTCTATCACTCAGTGAGATCTAGGAAGATTAAGATGAAGATAATGTCAATTTAAATGCAATAAATTTTTATTCTGTCATATCTTATTTCAAATAACAGCAGATATCCGTGAATATCCGATTCACGTCCAATTCAGGTCAGTATAACCCTGAATATGAAATGGACATCGCATGTTTGGAATCAATATCATTTTGAAAATTATCCTATGGAAATCCATAGAAGTTCAGTTCGATTCACCCTAGAATTTTCCAAGAATTATTATGATTGAAGAAAGTTGTTACTAATTAATAAATCTAATGTCAAAACTATATTTTGCTACGAATATAATCTGAAGTAACGTAAATCATAGATCATTTTCACATATGCAATGCTCTCAGAGAAAATTTTTCGGCAGTGCTTGTGTACATCTATAAAAATATATCACAACGTTCTTTCCTATTATTGAGCTTTGGTGATCTGACAATGATGTCTACTGCTCACTGCTCTGATTGGACTATTTTAAAGTTGTCATATATCATATATTTATACCAAGGAGGGTAACCGATTTTTCATTTCCGTCAAATTCTTGCTTTTGGATTAGTGGATACCTAGTTTGGAAACGATTTATCATATTTTATATTTCATTTCAAGTTTCAAATTCAACTTATAATTGTAAGTACAATCTCTATATAGTGGGTGTCTATATTTTGGTGTCTACTGCGCAATTTCAGTAAACTTTATTTTTTATGCCCATAAATTCTTTTGTCTGTAGAGGCCATTTAGAACGTGGGTATTACTAACACTTCTTGTTTTATCTTCTAGCACAATGGCAGACGAAAACAGAATCAGAAGTTTCAAAAACAAAGGAAAGGACACTGAGGTTAGTTTTATAAAAAAATTTATATAAGGAACATAGGATTATTTGTCACTGAAATCTAGACAAAATTCTTTTGTGATCTCAAACAACTTACAATGGAACTATAACATATATTTCAAGTTTCAAGGGAAAAAAAATTAAAAAAAAACAACATGATTATTATTGATAGTTTTCCAATGATAACAAGCTTGGTTTATCTGAGGACTGGTCAACCAGGTCCATGTCATTAAATGTATCTACTTGACTCTACTTCAGCAGGCAAAAGCTTTTCGAGAGATCCGTCATTACTGTCTTCTCATAAAAGAGTTTTTTTTAGGATATAATGAATTGAATAATAAAAAGTTGTTAAGATACACTGTACATATTTGCTTTAGGAATATATATAATCAATCTAATCTCCATGTTCCTAAATTATAGTAATTTAATTTTTCATTTAGGAAATGAGGAGGAGGCGTATCGGCCAAAGTGTAGAGCTACGAAAAGCTCGAAAAGAGGACCAGCTGCTCAAACGTAGAAACATATCAACTGCAGAAGAACCAACTTCCCCACTTCAAGAGAGCAACTCCACCTCGCCTGTTACCATGAGTACTGAGGAAATCATGTATGGTATGTAGTGAAACTGGATTCAATTACAATAAACCAAGTTTTCTTACTTGGCAATCTTTGCTCAAAACCATAATTTGAGTGTGAGAACTGTTGAATCTTGATTAAAAATATAATTTGGGTACATTTTTATTTCTCATTGGTGTAGTATGTTGCATCAGAATATTTCTCCAATTCATTTTCATATATACAAACAATAAATAAGTTGACTTCATTTGTCTCAAAAAATATTTATTCATCAATTTCTGTTTTTTCCCTTCGAAGTAGGCCCCCTCGTATGTAATACACTTGCGCAAGCATTTTTTCCAACCCTTGAAGCAGTTCTGATACACTCGTTTTAGTATATCCTTGAGCCCTCTCAAATTTTTATCTCCACAATTGATGCAAAATGCCTTCCTTTTATGATTCTCTTCAAACTTGGGAACAGGAAACAGTTGCAGTGGGTCAAATCTGTTGAATACGGTGGCTGCAGCATGATTATGGTGTTGTTTTTGACCAAAAGGTTATGAACAAGCAATGAGTAGTAAGTAGGTTTAAGAGCCATGAATTTTTTCTGCAATACCATAATAAATGAATATTTTTTGTGAAAATTTAAGATTCACTATATTTTTTGAACATACATCGTATTTAACTAGTTCTGCAATTATTAGTAAGAATAGTACTTGAGCTAGTACACTATCTTGGGGAACGGCTGCTTCACATTTTCAGAACGATTCAAGGAGATCAGTTTAGTTCATAGTAAGTTTTTTGAATAAATTGACTTCCATCCAACAGGTGGTGAGATAAACCATTTCTCAACTGTGCTGCTAATTTTTTGAACCTTTAAAAGGGACACAGGAATTTTAAGAGAGTCCTTTGGGTGTTCATTCATTGTCAGTTCCATTGAGGCTTTTGTCATAAAAATCAAATGTCCCCGTTTTACTAGATTTTCCTTTCCTAAAGCGATGTTGTTTTTTTTTGGGATGTAGATTAAATTTGATAATGAATGACCTGAGACTAACAGTACTCAAAATTCTTTGTGAAAAGAGATATATCCAATCCTGGCTCATAGTTTTCAATACATGATTTCTGTTTCCTCTTATAATTTATTGGAATAATGTTTACCGACTTCATAATGCACTACTCTCTGTTTCCAGAGAACAGATCATTACATGTACAGAAAGACTAGCTAGTTCTTTGCCAAACTCTCTCACAATGATGGTGGGAATTTCCTTGGGGCCTGCTCACATTCTCACATTACTTTTCCCAGTGAAATTGAAGTTCTAAACTTAAAAATGGATTCTATTACCTTATTTGGAGCTATATAAAAAAGTTGTTGAAAATATTTGTGATTTCTTCAGAATTGC
>WOGP01009744.1:0-10602 GCA_015342065.1 Leptinotarsa undecemlineata | reverse complement strand
ATTCAATATTCCTAAAGTAATTCAAATGTTTTTTACTTCATTCTTTAGATCATAAATTGGTTTTTAGTGGTGTATTATGAATTTGAAATAGTAGGTTGTGGAAATACCAACCGTTTTTTCTGAAATGTCACTAGTAACTAACCTAGAAATAGAAGAATGTCACCAGGAGAAGCATTCCTTTTTAAATTGAGTTTTTTATAAGAAAAATGTTGATTATTGAAGTGAAAAGTGTCAAAGAAGGAGGAATAAGATGTAAAGGTTACTTAGTGAATATATGTTAATTCAAATGGTTTATTCAACTTACGATTGTCCCTAATTCAAACAAATCTCAAAAGAGGATTTCAATATTAATCTCTTTCTTTCAATTTGACGTTTTTACTCAACAATGAATATCAAAGGCCATCAAACAATGTCAAGGAAATTTGTTTGTAGATGATATAACCAGTGAAGTTTTAAAGAATAACATTAGAAAATGAATTGGAATTCATTCTATGGTACCTAAAAGATATTGTTGATACAGGTATCTCAAGAATGTCAAATTTTGTTCTCTTCCACTCGCATATGAGTTTTGGGGTAATATTACTCAAATTGTGTTTCCTATAGAAGAGGGTGGTCAGTGTTATTACATGTACTGGATTCAGAGACTTTTGCAAACCTGTTTTTCAACTTAATATGTACTCTAAACCTACTATTGTCTCATTGAAATACAAGCCAAGATACATATGTAGAGCACAAATAAGGACTTGCATTACTGCCAAACTTATAAACTTAAGAGATCGATTGACTATATCATCCAAGAATCCAGCAATCTGAAGCCCACGTTACACCACATCTCGTTTTTAATTTTTCAATGTTTTTTTTGAAGCCACACTCATTCAGCAAACACTGTCTGTGCCATTACTAGTCTGAACGTGTGAGAAAATCCAACTCAAATTGAGTGCAACTCAATATTATGACCTATATGAAACATTAATAACTTACTTGGAAAAAAATTCAGTGATGTCATTACACCTTGACAAATTTGGAACTTTTCCTTGAACTACTTTCTTGACCCCTTTCGATATACCCACAGGTACAATTTTGATATTGTAGTGCCTAAAGTCTATCAACTTGGTGGTTGGATTATAGTTCATTAAAACACATCTCTTAGCAGTATTCAAATCAATTGTTGTTGGATTTAGTGCAGGAAACATATTTTGAAACATTGACGTCATGAGTTTCAACTGCATTCCTTCTCCACTAAAACTGTTCAATACAATCAATGGAGAATGTTTGAAAGCTTCGTCAACAACTCTTTGTTTTTTAAGAGAAGAAATTACGTCTCTGGATAAAGTAAAATTCTGTATTTTGAATGTCAGAGTTGGGCCTCTCGGTAGCCTCATTATTTTCAAGTACATACCCACTTCTGTCCTAGAAAATATTGATAAGTGAGAGACATGTAATGGACCTGCAACGGACACGAAGTCTTTTATCGTATTCTTCTTTCTTGCCTAAAATAGAGCAGAATATATAACTGACATCTTTTAAAATGAGAAATTAAACTCACCTTAAGCGAAGAAGCTGTGAATGGTTCCATAACTTTTCTAAAGTCCTTCATTAATTCAAGAGTGCTTCCTCCTGGTAAACCTTTATGAATAACGAATGAATGTGGAGCCTGAACAAGCTCATCGGACTCTATATTTTTGTTATTTATATTTTTTTTAACTGAACGACCAGGCTTTTTTTTACCCATGATGGATAACTTACTTCATTCAATCTAAAAGAACAGTTGTATTTATTAGGTTATGTTATTATGAATTGAGGTTAAATATTTTCTTCTTTCTTTCTTTAATGGCTGGGCTTCTACTGATACTTTTACCAAAGAGTAACCTTTTGACTGAAATGTTGTATAGCTACGTTCGAATATTTGTTATGAGACTGAAGTAGAACTGGATTGGAATAACTATCAAAAAATTCGAAGAGTTTCAACTATAAATTTCATAAAATGAGATTGTGTTCGAGTCGAATTTTCAATATAAAGAAAAAAATAAACCAATATACTTTTATATTATATACAATATATTTTGTATGATTTCAGCATCATTTTTTGAAACTACTTTTTGAAATTTGGGATGACATATGAAATATTATAGTTGAATCCCTGGTAGTCTGACACCGCTGATTTCAATAAAGATGAATCAGAGCAAATTCCCTATTGACATAATTCATAAAATATTGTGTTGTATAACTTACCTGTGTGAAAGTAAATCGAAGTCGTGGGTTCTCTTGGTGAAACCAAGGCTTGCCTCAACGAGTTTCTTTAAATTTAATACTGGATAACCTTTGAAAAGATTGAGGCCAAAATACAATTAAAAGAAGAAATATTTGGTTTTTAGTTCATACATTTTGAGTTTTGACTTTTTGTTGCATACATCCCAAAATAATTATTTGTTACTTTTATGAAGATATGAATTAATTGGACTTATCATGTAATGAAAATGTGTAGCTAAACAGCTGGATTATAAAAAGTTTTCTGACTAGTAGAGAAAATTCCACTCTTATCCTACTATTAAGTAAAGGAAAATGGAAACTTGCAGTACATGTGAGAAAAACTCTCTGCCTCCAGAAAATATAGAATTTGTACAAATCAAAAATGAAAAATGTAATTGTCTTGAGGAATGTGTAGGTCACAAAAATTTTTACTCTGCAAACATTAAACCTGAATTGAATGGTAAGGAAACGAATATCTATAAAGAAGAAAATCTCAATTGGAACATAGCAAAAGCACCAGCAGCATCGAAAGTATGTGATATTGTACAATTTTCAAAAAACTTCTCACATCAAGATCTTGCCATAGTAGATGAGCAAAGATATGTTACATGTAATGTATGTGAGAAAGGTGAGTTTTACACTTTAAAAAGTCGCCAATGTTGGTAACATAATCAATTATCAAATTTCAGGGAGTTCCAAACATTAAATACATTATTTTGTTACAGAAAGTCCACCACTTTCTACTGATTGCATATCTTGTGGCAAATCATTTGCCTTCAAGGATGAAGAACTGAAAGAAACAGATGTTTTCATTGAAAGTGTAGAAGAGAGGAGACATGAGTTCGAATGTGTTTCTTGCCAATCATTTTTCGATAATAATAACGATTACGAAACACATCTTGAACTCCACAAAGACAAGAAAAAAGATTTTATGTGTGAACAATGCGGTAAAACTTTCAAGAAAAAGTGGGATTGTCAAGTACATGTTAAAGTGCATAAGGGTATAAGACCATTCTCATGTGAAGTATGTTCAAAAACTTTTACAAGGAAGTATTTCCTGAATGAACACTATAAAACACATTCAGGTGAAAAACTATTTTATTGCCATTTGTGTCCAAAAAGTTTCCTTCAAAATAGTAAACTTTTGCGTCACCATAGAATCCACTCAGGAGATAAGCCTTATCAGTGTAAGTATTGTCTGACAAGTTTTTCTAGAAAAAGCAATATGAGATGCCACGAAAGAATACACACAGGTGAAAAGCCATTCTGCTGTACAGTTTGTAACAAAACTTTCACTCGGAGCAGAAACCTGGAGAAACATCGAAAAAGTCATGAGCAAACAACATTCAAATGTGAAGTTTGTGGTGAGACAACTAGTAACAAACTGGACTTTAAACTACATACCAAAACTCACTTGAAACAAAAATGGTTTCGCTGTAATTCTTGTGAGAAGAGTTTCAAAAAGAAATCACTTTTGAAGAGGCACGAGAGAAGCCATAGTGGTTTGAAGACTTATAGGTGTAATTTTTGTTCCAATGCTTTTGTATCTAGTTTTAATCTGAAAAGACACATGAAAATACATTCTGATGTAGTTACGAGACTTATTTAAAAAATGGAGTGACACAAAACTATCTGTGAAATTTTATATTTTAGGAATCAAGAAAGAGTTGTGATGTTTTATTTTTTTTTTTTAATCCCACTGTAAGTTTTGCAAACCAATTCTTAATTGGATGTTATGAAGAATCGTTTTGAATATGATGACACTTTCATCAGTAATATATTATGTGCTATTGATAAATATCCAAAACAAAAGTGTCAAGATTATTAATAATGAAGAAAATATATGCTGCCTGCAATATATTTATTTACATCATTTTTTAAAATCCCAACTAGAATATAATTGAGCATATTCTATACAAATATGTGTAGATTATACATAGAAGTGACTTTCAGATACAAACTAGAAGAAAATCCTTCAAACAACTACTTTAATTTGCTTATTGAATTAAACGAAAATCACTTTTTCCTATTCCGTATGTACTCCAAATATTCGTAATGGAATTAAAAGAGATATCAATAGGAACACTATGCAATAGCTGGTTTAGTTGTTTTTCTGTCAGGTATCTGCCACACATACCTACAAAGACGTAGGTTCACATGAGAGGCAAGGCGTAAGGTGTTTTTCACCTGAACTTGGGTATGTCATATGCACCTCTCCAGAATATGTTTATTATTCTGACTTTGTCTGAAGGTGGTGCAGTGCAAAACCTACTGAATCTACTGCAGATAGGACTAGTTTGTTCGGGATACTCAGACGGTTCACTCCGTTTGAAATGACCTGCCCGGTACTGAGGCTGAGCAACTGCTCCGAAACTGGTCTATCGTAGTCGAAGGTTCACATGAGGGGCAAAGGGTAAGGTATTTTTCATCTGAACATGGACACGTCATATGCATCCCTGCAGAATATGTTTATTATTATTACCCCCACCCCGGAGTATGTGTTTGTAGAGTTGTTTCCGGACTTTGTCTGCAGGTGGCGCAGTGGGCATCCTACTGAATCAACTGCAGATAGGACTAGTTGGAATTTATTTTGTTTGTTCGGGATACTCAGACGGTTCACTCCGTCTGAAATGACCTGCTCGGTACTGACGAGGAGCAAGTACTCCGAAACTGGTCTGTCGGTGGTCATCCCGACCAAATGCAGTTAATTTCAGCTTTTCATATATAAGAAGTTACTTGCGACGTATCTTTCAAATGAAAGAATTATCACAGGAATGGTTCACTTTAGCTTTCTGCGCGGCATTAGCTGGGTAAGTGCGTTCATTAACAGTGTCATTGCCAAAAACCCGGTTAATTTTTTGGGCTGTTTCGGTGGCGCTTTGGTTCAATTTGAATTCGTAGAGAAAACTGCCCAAGAATCGCTTAACGACATCATATAGTAATAAGCTGAAATCGCCTTGTATGGTAAATATATTATAAACCCTGCAATCTCCTTGGAAATAGTTAAATCACCGAAAAAGTTGAAAAAGTTATTTACTTGACTTACGGCTTAAGTCTGCAATGGAAAGTCAAGCGAGTGAAGTAATGCTTTCACAAAGTGCACATGACTATTTTACTGCAAAATGTAGGAAGTGTAAGTCTCTTTTTCAATGGTATCTCTATTCTAATTCACGTATCACCTATAGTTGATCCATTGTGGGTACAAGTTTTGATAAATTTGAGGATGAAACACTCGAAAATGTTCACGAGGCGGAGAAATTCAGCCTCTGAAGGATGGAAGTAAACTTATAGTAAACCGTTTGATCTTCACCTAATTTTGTTCTGATTTCAGGTTAGTGTTCGATGAATTGAAAGAATCCGGGGCGCCAGAATATGTAACTATAATTAAAATTAAAAAGAAGTGGATGAATTTGATGACCAGATATAGGGTATGAATTCATATTCCCTAGTATTTTGTTCGAATTAATAACACTCAATTATATAGTAAATGACAACTAGCATTGCTATTCGGAATTGTAATTATCAAAGCCAATACAATTTTTTGAGCATTTTTTACTATAAATTACGTATTTCAGTACGTTAATTTCGATCGAATGTCAAAATTTATCGGTATATCTTCAATTACATTCCTCCTCGTATATAGGCTGTCACGGCCGGTATCTAACAAATTGTCTGATGATTTAATAGCCGTGATCTGCAGCTTTTTATACCTGACGTTACGTCTGCTACTGCGGCAGATATAGTCAAAGGCGATACAGTAACTGACAAAGTGATTTATCTTGCTGCGATGTGCCAAATGAAAATGGTCCCCCCCATGCCCTGAGTTGAAATGTTCCCCACACGGAACTGTAACTGTGTGCAGACATCTCATCTCGTCCATCTATCCTCCACCGGAGCGGTTCTCAACTCACTGATGGGCACTTCGGCAAGATTGACATCTGATCTTTTTTTGGTCGGAAGTCAGCCTTTAGGTGCTTTTAGTTTCTAATCTAATGTTTTGTTTCAACTTGGCTTTCCTATACAGCATGAATTTTTGCATGGGGTCCCCAAAAACTTACTGGGGACTATTGTTTAAAAGAGATCGCGGTCGATTGTTCCTCGTTGAACCTGAAAAAGAAGTTTTTGTTATCTGTTAAAAAACGTTTATATTCACCGGAGCCGCTTGACAACGAATCTCGGAGGTGGACGTTGATTCTGCTTAGTTGGCCTTCTACGCTTGTCTCTCTCTCTCTCTCTCTCGGAATCTGGGGTCATCCCTGCATTGTGTACATCTCGTAGAGCTGGATTTTGTCAAACGCGTCTTCTGTGTGTTGTCTCATATTTGCGTCTACGTAGTGTATGTTCAGGTCTAGATCCCGGAATATGTACCTATTCGTTATATATTTTGAAATGTTTATGGCTGCCCTTACGCACGGGTTCATAAATGACAGGATCTGTCTTCTGTATGTCGCTGCGCACTGGCCCCAGACAGTGCAAGTAATAGTACGGTCTTTATCATCAGCAGCTTCAATTTCAGTCCCATGTTGCTTCTTCGTCCTATTATTGGTCATAAGTTTGGTTGGCCAAATCTCGCCATTTCTATTCTCTGCCGTACGTGAGACCTGAATGTTAATCTTTTGTCTAGGGTGATTTCTAGGTATCCAGCTTCGTTGGTCCACGGAATCTCTTGTCTGTTGAAGGTGACTTTCCTTCCGGGTGAACAGTATTGCCTGACTCTTGTCAGGGTTTATGCTGATCTTCCAAGCTTGTTAAACTGCCAACTTGTAGTCGTTCTCTGGCTTGGGCACGTCTGCTGTATATACCGAGAAGAGGTGTGGCGAAAGTACTGTGCCTTGTGGGACCCCTGCTTCCAATAATCGCATTGAAAATGGTTCTGGTGTCGGGCGACCGACTGCGCTCTTGTACGTAATTTGTCCGACCCTTCTCCAATTAGTGGGAGAATCTTTCTGTTATGAAGTGCTGGTATCCATGTCTTCTCTCTACCTTACGGTTGGAATTATTCTTTAGTTGATGTATTTTTATGGCCTCTCCATGTCGGATAGTAATCATGGTTTCATAAAAAACTTGCGTGCGTTCAAAGACAATGGTATGGCTGCCTTCTGAGAGAGCGTGTTCTGCAACTGCCGATTCATCTATTTGACCATAGCGGAAATTTATTTTATGCACAGTCATCGCTTCCCTTCGTGGTACCGAGGTAGAATGAATCACAACTACACAGTATTCGGTATACTTCTGGGTACTTAATGAATTACTGGAACCTCTACAGTTCTTTCATTCGGTCCGTCACACCGCTTATGTAGGACAGTAAAGTTCTTCCATTAGCAGTTCGCCCATCGTGGAGTATTTCTTTATGGGTAGAGAGTATTGTTACGTTTTCCGCCGAGGGTTCCCAAGTTCCCCAGGAAGTCTCTCAGGTTTACAAATACGTCGTGCTGTCTCATCCAACGTTTTGATTTCCCCTCTATTTTCTTGTGATTGGTGCTTGAAGTTTTTTCAGGTACCTGTATGTATTGTTTTCTTGTAGACTGTGTGGCCATATGCACCATATTCAAGGACAAGAACATCCTAGAAGGCTGGAGTCCCTTGGATTTCTCGTTCCATTGTGAATTGGATGTTTGGATTGATATAATAGAAATTCGTTTAGTATCTCTTCACCATTTTACCATACCATGAACGTGTCGTTAACATAATGCAGCCAACAATATGGTTTCACGGTCGCTTGCTCTAAGGCCCATTGTTTGAAATTTTCCATGAAAAAGTTTGCCACCGCCGAACTTAATGGACTGCCCATTTCAGTATCATTTGTTTGTTTGTAAAAAACACCATCCCACTGGAAATACGTTGAATATAACCAATAATCGAAGGGGGCTATTCAAAATAAATCAAGTGATCTACGATAGTATCTGTAGAGTAGGGAGGGTGAGTGTAGGCCCACAGCACTTAGGCCACACGTGACCCATTGTAGATCCTTCCGAAGAGTTGTCCTTCTAGGTCATCGTCCATCATCGTCCATCCATCATATCGTGGACAGGTCACTAGGATACATCTCCTTCATATCGGCAGGTGTAGGCCAAGACTCGCCGAACATACACTCTTTTATTGACGATAATTCCGGACACTCGCATAGGACATGCCTGATGGTTTCATCTTCTCCTTTCCCTTATCTTATCCCCTGCATAGAGGTATGTCCACTAGCCTCTTATTATGGAGTTGTTTCCTTAGTTAACAGTGTCCAGTCAGAAATCCTACTGTTGGGCGTAGATTTTTTCCTGATCATCGCCAGATATTTCTTCGGTGCCAGCTTCCCAGGGTTGCCCTAAATCAAGTTATACATATTTATATAATATTACTTGCTGCTATATTTTGTCAAGTAACTTTTCAAATTGTATTCTGATTAAATAACATGTGAACCTAAAAACACTTGGTCGGATCTCATATTATTAGCACGTAGTTTTTCCATCGAAAGATTATTTATAGTACTTTAAACAACTGAATAATTCTTTCTTGATTCTGTTAGAGATTTTTAGAAATGTTTTTTTCGCTCTTATTATTTCATTCATATGCCAGAGGGATGGTATTGATTTGATATTCGAAGTAAATCCATTCTAGACAATTTGCTTCATTCATAAACAACTTTGTTAAAAAAATGTTGAATTTCAGCAAATAAAAAACACTACACTGAATCCCGAAATGATAACCTGGCCTTATTACGAACAAATGGACAGAGCCTTCGGTCGAGAATCTGAATTGTATTCGCTTGGAAAGAACCATGATCATGCTTTCAATCAGACCGTGAGTAGTGGTAAGAAAAAGATGAAACACTGTAACAATCTTGTTATAGTTTTCTCA
This sequence comes from Leptinotarsa undecemlineata, assembly GCA_015342065.1. Lineage (NCBI taxonomy): Eukaryota > Metazoa > Arthropoda > Insecta > Coleoptera > Chrysomelidae > Leptinotarsa > Leptinotarsa undecemlineata. The sequence continues at coordinate 1,503 of WOGP01009744.1, read as the reverse complement.
ATTCTCCAGATGAAAGACAAAGTTTTATGAAAAAACTAATAGAGCTCCGTTATACGCATCGACATCTATTCACTGGTAGGAAATACACTGCAAGAGACGGATGGATGTAAGTAAAACTGAATGTTCATATTCAAAAATCAAAATCTATTCTTCAGAGATCAGAACAGACTTTGAAATTTGACATAGGTTTTTGTAATTATCACTATTATTCGTTATCTGTCAAAATTGACATTTGAGTGGCACAAGGCACCACTACACCGGGCAGCTACAGTGAAGAACCCGTACTCCAGGGGTATGTGTGAACCCCGAAGTTTTGACAGCAATGACGATATCTGACGAGCAAGAAACGAAAAAAGGATAACCCAACTAGCGAATATCACAAAGGGCCGGAAACGAGGAAAGAAGTTTCGGACAGATGATTCAAGTAACGAATGCGACAAAAGACCTCAATCGTAAGAGACGCGCGAAGAAAAGGTAGACCAAGTGACGAATACCACAGAGAATCGGAAAACGTGAAGATACTAGTAAACGGTTAGACGCACTGCTGACGTCAACTCGAATAGCGGCGGACAGGCACTTACTACAATTACATTATTACCTACGTACGTGTCTCACCTTGTATGATTCAAAATTACCCTCTGTCGACTCGTTCGGACAGTCAGCTTGGTGACCCGCGTTTCCTCTGAATTCAGTCGGTGTTTCTCGTTGTGGATCGATCAGCTTCAGCTTGTTCCTCTGCTGCTGACTCGGGTGGGCAGTCGGACTAGACCGCTCATTTTTGCTCTGGCATCCCTACCAGGATGACAACATGCGGTTGATTATTACTTTTTCGGTAGATTTTCAACACAAATTGAAAAATTGCAGTAGATAAATTATTTTCGCCGGTAGATTTGTATAAGACGCCTTGGCAATATAATTTTCATTTCAATGTGAGTGGCGACATCTACAGCAAATGACATGAATTCAATGTTTCTAGGTTCTGCCCGTTTCGATACACAGAACACAAAATGGATACAGATCATAAAACATCCATATCCCTATTGCTTGTTACTGTTTTTTGAAGATCCCCGACCTCCGAATAATGGAAGCAGATAATAATACAAACCTTTTTGTTTTTAAACTTCCAAAGAATTCGAAGTTTCATTCAAACATGGAAACATATCTGTTTTTCAATCTTGAAATCTAATACTTCAAAATAGCTCAAGTGTTCAAGATAACCAACAACAAAGAACCAACTAGAAAGCAAGTTACTATTTTAAGTATTAGACCACGCCCATTGGCCATACCCATAAGAAGGCTACACACCACACAGTATATAAGTATATTATTAGGCTCAGTAGCGCAGTGAGTTGGTGTACCGCTCATTATTCATGACGGCCTTGTAGTTTTTTTAGTTAGGGAAGCTGTAGATTATGCTGTAGACGACCCCTCCCGATATAGAAGGCCCCGACACTCTGTCGAATGAGGCCCCTATGTCCCCCGTTAACAGATGAATAACATCTT
>WOGP01009743.1:0-10602 GCA_015342065.1 Leptinotarsa undecemlineata | reverse complement strand
AATGGTTGGAACATACATACACATAAAACATGCTAAGTTAAAAATGATCGGTATAGAACTCAGCCAAACTGTAATAGGGTCTACTACTCAAAATTTCTTTAATCATTTTTCTGTACTGACTGGTATCGATATTTATGTCTTTAGTATCGAAAACATTGTCATATCAGCATTCCAAAAATAAGCGACTATGAATTTAATAAATTAATTTTAAAAAGTCGGAGGGAGACTCGCAACTTCAAGGCGATAATGCAATTTATCGAAAGTTGGGCTCGAACTAAAAAACAAACAATTTCGAAACGTTGAAAGTACCTTCCATCGTAAACAAATTTCATAAGTACACTGAATGTTAAACGAATTCAAAATAGAATAATCCTTTGCTGAAGCTAAAAGGGGCAGTATACGAGCGCAACCTCATACATCCCCGGGATTAGTACGATTGCCGGCATTGTGTTCCTGAATGAGATCAACTTTGTTCTCTTACATAATTGGATTGTAGTAAACTCCGGGAGTTGCGCTCATTAAATTATGTCGCTTGATAAATTATGTAGAACGTAGGAATATGAATTAAAGCTTCGCGTAACTACACCAGTGGATTTCTAAGTGTTTCACAGAGCTTATTCATAATGTGCCTTCAAAACTCTTACTGAAACTGAAGAGAATGAAAATATTATCTGAAGAAAAAGAAATACTAAGAAAAATGGTGAAAGTAGATAACTGGGTAGACTGAGCTTGATGAATATAAATCCTTGATACAGTCAGAAGTGAAGTATCACTAGAATATTTATATTGCATTATGTACTGTACTATACAGAAGGATTTTCACCAAACGGACTCGCTCGCTAATAGTTTCGTGTCCAAAAACAGAAACGAAAAATTTGTTTCACATTCAAAATCAAACTCGAAACTGAGATTTCACCAAACAGATAAAAACATGAATAGAGAAGTGGGAGCATCGAAATTTATACCCACCACAGATTAACACTTCAAATAACGTGATAATGTCCCATGGAGTCACATTGAGACAAAATAGTGAACTGAATAGTTGCTTTTTGTTGTCGCCGACTGTTTAGATTTAGATTAAGAACAATATTAGTTATTTGCAAATTTAAATAACAATTGCAATAACACTTAAGCGACAGAACAAATTTTTCACAAACTTGAAATTTGTACTTTCCTCTCCAAATAACTGATATTTGACGCCATGAAAAAAACCAAATTCAGACCCAGGCAGTTTTGTTGTCAATAAACTACTAGTCCATATATTCAAGCATGTTTTATGTATTTGGATAACGTTCAACATTCCTATTGAAAACACTACTCGTATACAAGAACCAAAAACGATAAGAAAATAGTCTCTCAACGAAGATTTTGCTAACCAAGCAGATGACTAAACAAGTTTTTATAACTTCATAAACACAATGAAAATTGTTAAATACATGTGTTATTATATCAGTCCTAGTTTGAACGATAGCAGTTTAGTTTCATTAGCCCAGACATGTATACGTATCATAACTTTTTTGAGTTCAACATTCTCTCATGTAGAATTTGAGGTAATTGCTGTTATTTGAAGATATAGCCTTTCACGGCTGCAGTCACGAAGGGCTGGTAGGACGTGGTGGAATGGAATTTGAAATACTAAAGCCATTTCTGGGAATTTCATCTTCGCAGTCAACGCATATTCCACTGATGTCTGTCGCAGCAATAGAATACACGTTCTAGTTTATCACGGCCTACGGCCAATATTTTGATTTTTCTAATTTCAAACAAAAGTGCAGAAATAGAAAATCCCATTTTGTGCCAACTGTGAAAATAGTAGAGTTCAATTAGATATCTTAGGGTATATACAGTGTGTATTAAGGGTTTTTCTTGTCCATAAAAATTATTCAAAAAATCTCCAGAAAATCAATGAGTTCGTTCTAAAATACGTAATAGCAGAGCATGTTTGGACTCATCAACATAATATCAAATGGGCTCAAGCTGAAATCATCCACAAAGAGGAACACTGGTTTAGGAGAAAATTCAAGGAAGCCGCGTATACGTTGTCTAACAACGCATTTAGTCAAGCTAGTGTAGAGATACGTAACATATGGAAACCGCTTATCAAGCGGGACATTTTTTGTTTAGAATGAAGCTATCGGAAATAAATTTTTAAATGGTAAACAAATAATAAGACAAAAAATTACATAGGAAATAAATTTCAGGGGTTGTTTTCCACCTCTTACAATCATAGGGTAAACCAAATAAATTACTGGCTAAGTGTCTTTTTGATAGTACAAAACGTCAGGTTAATTTCAATATTGTAACTTTTTCAGTGCTTGTAAAAAATTATTATACAAATTTTATGTACCCCCTTTAAGAGGCTGTATCTTAACAAGAGATGCTTCAATGAAATTTATTTATATGAAAGATGCCATCTCCTTAAATGTTTCACACTTATTCAGTTACACCCTGTATAATTTTCCATTCTTGCAAGAGGCCGTCAAAATGAAAGATTCCATAGTGGATATGATAATGAATTCTTTATAAAATTACATTTTGAACGTGTGTCGTGTTTGATACTTTCCCCATTCAAATTCTAAGGGTTATTCTCACCAAAGGGCGAGGAAACAGTACGAATGAATGAAAGAAATCTCCCTTGAAATGAACATGGACTTGTTTCTGCATTTTTACTCAACTAATGTGTCTTGAAAATATTCAATCTGTTTTGTTTTCGGTACCTCCCTGTTTATAGAAAAAACAGAAAATGGTCCTAAACTGCGCCCACATATTCTTATACCAATACTTTAGTCACAGTAACTTGATTATGTCACATTAAGATATTAACCTTGAGATATCAACCTGAGATTACTGAATTGATTTGTTAGAATTCAAAAAACCCAAAATGTCAAAAAGAAAGAAACAGTCACAAGTAGCGATGAGAAAGACAAAGAAGCAAAATAGAAAAGTAAACCAAAGTAGTAAAACCAAAAAATAAAAATGTGTACTCTACCTTAGCGCAGGATGAACCGAAAGCCAATCATTTCCAGACTGTCCGGACCTCAGTGAGCTCAGCGAAGTCGTACGCGTGTCTGGCAAGCTTTTCAAAACGGGAGTGGGGGTAACGGTGGTAAGGAGAGAGGGCCGAGTACTCGAACCGTTACGATCGGTGACGCTTTTCCTTTTAGGACGCGGCGTCAAAAAAGAAAACAAACTGTCCGAACTAAAGAATCTACTACTGAACGGTTTCTCTGGCGGAAGGATAGGCATTCGAGGGATCTGGAACTCGCTTTTGGATCTCAGGACGCCCTCGGAATTTTTCTTATTCTTCTCGATCTCCTCCAAACTCAGTCTGTTGCCGTGGCAGGGCTGCTTATCGTGGGTGGTGTCGGACCTGCGATTCTCCACCAAGCCCACACCTAGAGTATCGTCATCAGCCCTAACCCTTTCGACAACCGAAGTAGATGAAGACTTCTGCAGCTCGTTGAAATTACGAGAGAAGATATTATTAACGAAACTCACTTCCGGAGTCGCGTATTCGTCATTGCTGGAGTTGCTGACATAACTGTTTTGGGTGAGGAAACCCTTCGGGGTGGAGTAGTAGGAGAACTCGAGTTCGAGGGCGGATTTGATCGGGGTCGAGGTCATCGAGGCTTTGGGAGTGGAGAAATGTTCGAAATCGGAAGAGGGGATAGTGTTGGGGATATTGAGTTTTTTCAGGTGGTTGGGTCGGAAGTATGCGGGGGTGGTGTTTGAAATGTTGCGTGCCAACACGGTCCGGCTAGGTAGGTCCCTAACATAAATAAATAAAAATATGTATTGCATGCAATCGAGTAGCCCTAGAAAAAAAAAGCTAGCATACATTGGATTTGTACAGTACTATTGGATGTTGATTTTGAACCGATCAACTACAACACCCAATAGAAAAATAAATATAAGCCGGTGATGGAAAAATAAATGAATGCTATTCAGCTGAAAGATTATGTACATATGTTTCCATAAGGAAAAATTAGATGAGGGTTTTTGAAACCTTGTTGGCGTCAATTTTCGTTGAAATAGAAGTGATAAAGTTGAATTGTACAATATGACTGAAAAGGTTTTTTTTTTCAAATAAGTGATAAGTTTTTGAAAAATGGTAAATTTGGTAGTTATGCATAGTCTTAAACCTAAAATATAACCATCAGATATCAATGTTTTTGAGTCGTATTCGAGGTTTATCAGAAAAATAAATTTATTGAATGGATCGAAGAAGTTTTTTGTATGAAAGGGTATAATTATACCTGGCACAAAAATTTCTTTTAAATCTCAAAGTAACTTTTAGTAGTAAATTCCAAAGACAATATTAACAAATTACACAGAAGTGGAGTCTATAAGCTCGACAGTTCTGATTGTTCTCCATCTTACATTAGTAGAACATGTAGGCCTCTTTTACTCGTATTAATGACCACTTTAAAAAACCTGAAAAATCTGCTTTTGCCACCACATTAAATCTCACAATCATATCTTTAGTCCCACCAGAAATTCAAAAATATTACATAATATAGATAATAAAAATTTCCTTAGACTTGACGTGTTTGAAGAGTTGGAGATTTCCAAATAAGTTTCCCAGAGATTTTCTTTCATGAAAAGGTTATGAATTGTTAATCAATCAAATTTATTACTAATATACTTTATTCTATATTGGCTTCTCCACAACATAATCATTTAAATCTATAATGGATCACTCCTCAATTTGGTACCATTATTTTTAACATGACACTTGACACATCCTATCTCAAGTTGTCCTTCTTTCATATAATACTTTTCCTGAACCACATGGCCTCAATCCAAAAATGTATTTTCTTGGCTATCAGCCTATTTTGTTTTATACAAGTCAAACATTACAAATGTGCCCTGTATTTATTTTGATACTTCCTGTTGCCTGACAAATGAGTAATCTTCCAAATTTCTCAACCTTTTTTGCAAACTTCAATTTTCACACAACTTCCTTTTCAATTAGATCACTTACTTTCAGGTGAGGACTGATGATGACGAAAGTCGAAAGCGTTTTGCAATAATTTTATAATTATACACTTTCATACAAAAACCTATTCGATTCATTCATTCAATAAGTGTATTCAGTTTTCCAAATCTATTTAGTACATTTATTTTTGATAATTTCCGAAGCTTTCATCCGCATCTTTTTATTTGTTAAAAAAATAATAACCTTCACGTCTCTCAACCTTCATGTTGCATTATTTTGATGATGCATTAAAATAAATGATATATAATGTAGCAATTTAAAGAATTTACTGTCTTAAACAAATTTTATTTCCAACAATGATCCTCTATCACTAACTAATTTATTTACAACACTTAGCAACTAACGCTAAATTTATTTTCACTATTTAAATTCGTTGTTTAATCGCTCGATTCACTTTCTGAATTCAACTGCCCTCTCTAGACGAGTAGCCAGCCTTATATATCGGTAACGATCGTTCTAGAATTATATAGTCGTTTCGGTAATCAACTAGAGTTTTACCGGTGGTTGCCGACTGCATTCCTTTTGCGGTGATGTCATGTGTTTTGTTCGCTGGCCGACATATCGGTCAAGGACGGCTCCAGATTTGTTACAATATCAAAATAATTCATTTACTTTTTTTTTCTGATTGATTCAGTCGTTACTTGATGAAGATCCACAGTGATTTCAAAAACTAGAAGCAACTTGTATTCAAATCACTGTTGAAGAACTGTGTTAGCGAAACATGTGATATGTTTTTCAAATGAAGTTTGTGAAGATCAATACAGGTTTCAGTTTAATAAAAAATTCCTTAATACATTTCCTAATTATGTTCAGAGTTATACCGTTGTTTTCATTATAATAATTTACAAATGTTCTTAGTTTGTGAGTGGTTTGTGTCAATATACCATGATATATCCCCCCGTAGGTAAAATCCAACTGAGTTAAATCTGGCGACCTAGCTGGACAAATATCTATGAATTAACCTTCCATTGAAGCAATTTTCAAGGTATCGCCGTCCTGCTGGTACTATGTTTTGGAAGATCACGATGAAAATCAATTTCCTAGCCAGGAAGGTATCGTTTTCTAGCTTTCCTTGGATAAAAAAACAAAATTATAGTTTCTGTGTGAATTCATTATTAACTAATCCACATGATTTGAATCTTTACATAATTCTCATTACTGGTGTATGGTGTATATTTCTCTCTGGATCTGTGTTGTTGAATATTTCAGCTGCTTCACGATAACTTTTATAATTACCACCAACGAATAACACAATTTCTACGTTTGACAGAGAACGTCAAATTTTATTTGACGTACACTGTCAAACATTTCTTGCTGTCAAGAAATCATTTGTTCATCAGCACATCCTAGATTTTAAGTAACTATAGTTACATTTGCATTTTTATTGTAGATAAAAATGAGAAAAAAGATGTTTTCTATGTATTAGATGTAATTACTAACATTTGACCGTAGTTTTTAGTTCTGATCAACTTTTCTCAATAACAATTTTCGATATTGTCAAAAGCCAAATTATTATTTTTTGAGAAACTGTGTATACGACTCGAAAAAAATAATGAATTGGTTGTATTTTAGGTTTGAGGCCATGCAGAACTTTTTATGAAGAGTAACTTTTTTCGTAAAATTAATAATAAACAAGTTTCCATAAAGTGCGAATTCGAGCGAACACATTGTATATAGAGTTGAAAAAATAACATTATGTTTGCAAAATTCACTTGTATTTGACAAAAAAGCGACCACCAGAATCATTTTTGTTAACAATAATAATTTTATCACTAGTTGGGTGATGAAAATACCTCTAACAAAATTCTCAAATTCAACTGGTCATTCACCGCGAGCATATTCATTTCACTTTTCTAGTATACATTCTATCTGAAGTAAAATATACTCAAATTCCCGGTAATAAAGTTCGAACGAGTTCAATAGCCTCACAAAACGAGACAATTTCAATTTTATTGCCAGATGGCGTGTAAATTCTGTTGAATTTGACATCTCGAATATACTCTATTAATACAAAACCAAAATTTCAATGAGTAGATCGGTACTTTTTGAAAAAGAACCCACTATTTCAAGTCAACTTCAGTCACTTCAATTTTCACGAAAATATAAGCATAGAAAGGTTTCACTAAACCCGTTACTGATTAAAAAAAACATGATTGTATGCGAATAAAAACTGTTCCTTTCTCAATTTCGTGAAAGTTACAATTTAAAAAAAAAGTCTGAAAATCTTCGTAACATTATTTTACTACAAGTTTTTCTATACTTTCAGAGCTATGGCATCAAGTATATAGAACAGGATTTTCAGACTTCTCAGTTTCAATCGTCGTACAATCTTTGATGGAAGAAAATTTTTTTTTCAACTACACCTCTACTTCTATTACCACTATTGCATTATTACAGACAACTAATGTTTCAAATTAATATTTTTTCCTCAAAATGTGGGAATCTGGGACACGTTGATTTGTATGTGAAAAATCAGCCAGATCAGTCCCCCAGGAATGAAATGAAATGTAGAAGTGAAGAATCCATTTTCTAAAAATAAAACATGGTTAACTTTCACAGAAGTCTTGCTGCATCTCAAGGATTTGAATAGTTTATTGTAGGACTGACACTCCTAGTAGTCTACTTCATCTTTTGAAGATGCCAACTAAGTTGTCAAAACGCGCAGAAGAAGTATTCTACCATATATTTGGCAATGTTAGTGTTGATTTGCGAAATTTCGTTCAGGAAATGGAGACTGACCCATCACAATCGGTGCCAAAGATGGCGGAAGAACAGGGAGTAAATGTGCTATGGAGATTCTGTGACAGAAAGTGGCTCATCAATGTTTCTTCATGTGAATGTCTCGATTAGCGGTGGCATTATCACTGTTTGAGAGATAACGATTCGAGTGTGCTTATGAGAACAATAATATTGGGTATACAAGGTGTTGTTTCAAAACACATCAATCAAATGCTATAAAGGATGTGTGCAGCGTTAAAAAAACATTGCTGCCAACGTTAGAGAAAAAAAAACATGGCTGCTATGGAGGAAGACAGGATGCGTTTGCAGCGTTGAAGAAAACTTGCCATTGAAGTATACAGGGTGTGCAGCGTTAAAGAAAAAAAAGGCTGCCAGCGTTATATACATAACATGGCTGTCAACGTCAGAGAAAAAATATGGCTGCTATGGAGGTATACAGTGATCACATTCAAGAGGATGATTAAATCCTTCTCTTGAACATGACCACTTGATGATCGAAACACGTGGTGGTATTGGGATAAAAAAAATCATTACTACACCATAGGTTCCAAACAGTGCATCACAAATTCCAAATTCCCACATGACACAATCAAATCAAAAACCTCAATTGTCGTTACATCGAAAGTAGTAACACACTTGTTTGTTTCTATCAGAGTTTACCAATCAACCGAAATATACCCATGCAAGTGAAACTCAACCACATTTCTCAAACGAATCCTTTCCAAAAACCAAACAACCCGTGTTCCCGTATCCACATCCAGACCTACATATATAAATAGTGAAACGGCTCTCACCTGATATGACCCGAATCTCCAGAACTCGATTGCCTGCTGTGCGACAAGGAGTGTATGCTGCTGTATCCTGAAGCTTTGGACAATTGGCTGGTGTTGGAAGAGTTTCTGGAATGTCCGTGCTCGCCGCGAACATCGTGTACGTCGTGATCGGCCGGAGCCGGAAGCAACGAGGGTACGGAAGACGCCGTTTGAGTTGTTAGTGCATCGTTCCAGTCCGTCGCTATAGAAACGGGGACGTTGTTTTCTGATAGTGTTTGTCCTATTACTAGATCTGCGAAAAACCGAAATTATTTATTTGCCTAGACTCCATATTACAAGTTGTAAAGAATAACATTTCAACTTATTGTTTGTGATCCTACCGACTGCGCCAATTGTGAAGAAATATTGACATGGTTCTCCAGCTACTCATTTGACAACAAACCTTCGCATTTCCTGAAATTGTGTCAAAATACTATGTCAAAAGTACCAAACAACTATCATATTTTCAAGCGCTTTGATAACTTTGTCACTGGTAGAACCTTCGCTAATCAGGTCCAGGCAAAAACTGCCTTCGTCGTATTCATCGACTCTCGAGGACACAATTTTTATGCCGAAAGAATTATTTGACTTTGTTACGTTGGCAAAAGAGCACCGATTCAAATGATGCTCATTTAGATTAAGTTGGCTAAAGTATTCACCGAGATATTACAGTTCAAAGAAGACTAATATTAAGATTCGGTACTATAATTTTATCTTTTTGATGTTCAAATATAATCAATTTGAATATATTCAAAGTTGAATGAATGAATGAAAATTTCAAGTAAAAGCAGTGGCTGTTTTCTCTTTAGAGTTATTTACTGCCAAACCCCTTCGAACGCCACTGGAAAGAAATTATGAAGCACACAAAAAAAATCTGTTCATGCGTAGAATATGTGTAATACGTTTTACAAAAATGTACAGGATCATACAAAAGTTATCATAAAAAAGATTTTTGTTTCTTAAAACTTTAGCAACATGCTCAAACCTGCCGTAAAAACCTTCAATAATACCATGAATTAAAATTATTAAAACACCGTGTATAATCTTGAAAGTTGATTTATAAACCATATAATACATATGTTTCAACTTCACCGATAAAGTTGATTCATTCAATGTTCGAGTCTGACAGGAATGTTTTTCACAAATTTCTAAAGGCTTTTATTTCTTTGTACCCTCTTCTTTATTACGTAGAGCAAACCTTGGAGACGAGGGGTATTGTGGAAAAGTCAAGAGTTCCGTCCTATCTCGAAGGCGAATATACAGCAAAATGTAATAAGCTATAATCCGCTTTATCCTCAACCGAACATGGAATGGAGATCATTAATTTAATTTGTATTCAGTGATAAAGGTCCGCACAATTCAGTTTGGTGAAATACACTAGAAGATTGAAAAAGATTATTGAAAACTACGTAGGGAAGTAGAGTAAACGAAGATGCAAATTTCTTTGCGTAAATTGGCGAAGGCGCAAGGTTGAAAAATAGAGTTGAATCTTCTTGGACATTCTGAACCCTTTACGCGGGTTGAATTTCCTAGATCATAATACGTACTATGAAGAAAACCACTCTGAAGAAACGTTGAAGAGAGGTGGTGTGGGAATGTGGTCATATGATTGGAAATACGGTTTTTCTACGATCTAAAGTCGCGATAACTCGAGGACTGTGCTTTCTAAGAAAAAAGGTATAGATTCCATTTTGGTAGAGAATTTCACAACCTACAAACTTTTTGTCAAACGTTTGCCCATTCAAGAGATATACGAAAAAAAAAATAAATAAGGCATGAGTGAGGTCGATCAGTACTTATGACAATTTCATTTATACTGATGATGTATTTGAGGTCTATACAAAAATTCAATTCGTGGGAAATTGTTGCAAAGTCGGCCCTTTTTTTACACGATTTATATTAGCTTAACCTGTATGTATGTATGTATATACAGGGTGATTCAAAAGTAGTTTGACAAACTTCAGGAGGTGATTCCTCACAATATTCTAATATGAATTGTCTAAATAAATAAATGTCCGGAAACGCTTCGTTTCCAAGAAACAGGATGTTGAA
>WOGP01009742.1:0-10603 GCA_015342065.1 Leptinotarsa undecemlineata | reverse complement strand
CTCCGAAATGTAAAAGATAAGTATTGTATTATTTCTTAACAATTTTTTTTTGATAGGCAAAATTGTTAAATACGACAAGTTACTGATAAATAGAAGATTTTTCTTTGTGAAAATTACTTTGATTTTTATGCAGTAACTTATCGGGGTAAACTAAAAAGTTTGCCCTTCTACACTTGTATACAGTTCTCCATTATAATTTTTATATTTTTCAGATTGTGGAACCCAAAAAAGGTGGTAAAAAAAATGATTTTCCTCCACAAAAAAATGACTTTTGTTGAATATTTTACAAGTGTTGTTCATGACGAAAAATCTCAAGAACGAGGTTTTAACGGTGAACGAGAACGAGAGTGTTTCCTACACATTCACCAAACTCGAACACCTGTTCATGCAGCTTCCGTTTCGTAAGAATATATCATCTTATGCACCAACCGATTTCCTAGAGTCTTTGAAGTCCACTAGGTACTTGTTAGGGCAACAAGAGAATTGATCAGAATTCTTGCGGTTCTTGTTGAATACTCTTCGTGAGCAGGAAAATAGCAAATTCAGTACCCCTAACCGCTCTGGATCGAATGATTCCGTACAGTCTATCTCGTCTTGTGTTTTGCAGATCTTTTGCTGGAGAAATCCCGACTTCCTTATTTATCTACATTTTCAAGTGGTAGCAAAAACGTATGTGACTTTCTGAAACTTCAAGTAGCGTTTACTAATGTGACGGATAACCAGTCCGTGCAAAGCTTATTGTTGAATAATTTGAAATAGAACTTTTAACAGGTGATGATCAACTGTAGTGTCAAATATGCGCCAAAATAACTGACTATTATAAGACAACTCTAGCTGAGGCATCAGTCAATCTAATAATAACACTGATGATCTTCTAACATGACTCAATCTCTGACGGAAGCACCAAACTCTTACGAAACTTCCAAGACAATTATTATAATCTTCATGCAGACATTGTTCACTGTGGTTCTGGTGTTGCATCTGTTCATTATTAAGTATTGGTCAAAGATGAAACGGACTGGTTTAAGTTTGACGATCGTCGTGTCACTAAGTATTCTGGCAATATCTTGAATTTATTGGAGCCTCTGGAGACACCCTACATTTTGTTTTATGAAAGAGAGGACATTGGCAGAACAAGATCTTCAGATGATGTGGTGCTGGCAGCACCGTGCTGCAGGTTTTTCCGAATTTTCTTACATCTGAAAAAGCAATTGCACCCCAGAGCGCCAATTAATTTTTGTTGTTGTTTCATAATTTGTGTAATTTTTTGTAAGATTCTATAATTATAACTTATATATTATGTGAAATGAAATAAAGTACTAGGAATAATCTATACTTGACCATTCGTATTGTAACGTTTTCCACGTGAGTTTGATAATAATTGACTATACTGTACCATCAAACTTCATTTTATTGCACTGGTACACTAACAATACAGAACAAACACTTTAACTGAAACTAATACTCAAATGTCTATCGCCTTATTGGACCACTTCGTACCGCACTTTGAACTAGACTTCGGTAATCTGCTTGTTGTTAGTGTTTATATTTCGTAATGGAAGTCGTTGGGAGCCGGTAGGGAAGTCGCTGGAAGTCCCTAGAAACCATGCGACATCTAGAACGATCGCCAGGCGCAAGTTGGGTTGAGCGCGACCTTGGCCAAGTCACAAGACAAAGACCAGCGGCGGCAGGCGTTATTTTTTTCAGGGGATGACTTATAACAGTATCACAAGGACCGCTGTTGGCACATATTTTAAAATGATGTCGTTTGTGACTAGCGTTGGGAGGTTAGAATATTGAATTTCTAGTATATGTTTTCAAATCGAAGAGTCCGGAGTAGATTCTCCGATATCTGTCAAAATACATATCAAACTACACGTTTTACTATGTTTTGTTAAAATATCGGTTCTGTGGAAGTAATGTCGATCTTGCGGCACCGGAAACCTTGGATTATGAATATGTTTTTCATTCGGTGAGTCCAGAATAAATCATCTGAAATCTGTCAAAATACAACTTCAATTACACTATTTTTTGATAAAATATCAGCTCTGCGAAAATGAGTATGAATATATTTTCAATTCGATGAGTCTAGAATAGATCATCTGAAATCGGTCAAAATACGATTTCAATTGACGTAGGTCTGGCGGCTCCGGAATCTTGCTTTATGAAGATCTGTTGAATGCATCGATGCGAAAAGACTGAACTGTTAATTCATCACCTGGCGACCGGATTATCACCTTGTTTCAACCGACAAAATAAACTGACGTAATGCTTTAATTTATCCAATAGTGAAACGCAATGAATCAATTTCTACGCCCATGCTAACCAGCCGTTCACGCCGTAGTTACACGGTCTGTTTCTTAGTTTTAGACCGCTTTTGCGAAAGTTCGAACCGCGATTCTGTGTGCACCTGCGATTTTTCGAGTACTTGTTCGTTTTTCTGATGCCTCCGCTTCATCGAGAGCCGTCCGCGCCGTATTATTTATTGGAAATTAATCGATCGCCGGCCGTCCTGGTGTCCATCTTCGTTGGGAAGATATGAGTGTCTGATCGCGGTCGATGGTTTTTTTTGCGATTTGAATGAGGAACAGCTGGCGAATACGCAGATCGGTACAGGTAGGATGAGCTGATTTGATTTTTTCCGCGAAATGTTGGCCGTAGTTTGGTCTGTGAAGTCGGGAAATAGGTGATAATTATCTACAAGAAGGAATTGTATTATTTCAAATGATTCATTATGTTTCCCCAGAATTTTAATGAAATAAATACACTTTTTTCTAATTACCACTATTACATTTTATTCATACGACCGGTTTCGAGTTTAAACTCATTATCAAGTATTATTTAGTTTTTACTTGATAATGGGGTTAAACCCGAAACCGGTCGTATAATTGAAATTAACTAGTGGTAATTAGACAAAAATGTTTTTATTCATTTCGTCAAAGTGACCATGAATTACCAAAAACAAACAAGTCATCAATCTCACATATCACATAGAATTATTGAAGACCATAGAATGAGGTGGTATCGGTCCTCGCATTTTGATTGCAACAAATTGAAATTTAACCATCAATATTCGGTTAAGGTTCACCGCTTCTTCTTTTCTGTTGAAATTCTCCGTGTGTTTGTGGATCTCTATTGCCTCCCGTACCAGTCGGTTATAGTATCCCTGGTTGGGGATAATTGGTTCTGTGTTTTCAAACAAGATTGTGTGGTAGTCTCCTTCACCAAGTGCGTGTTCTGCCACAGCTGACTTGTCCGCTTGGCCTAGTCTGTAGTTCCTTTTATGCTCTTTTAGTCTTGTTTCCATGGATCGTTTGGTGGTACAAATACAACTGATTATCTGATAAGGCATAAATACGCTTTATGAAGTCTAAAAGTTAGTTATCGGACAGCAAGCCACGATGGTTAAACCTCTGAAGAAGCTAGCCACTCGCGTCAGCGAAACGTCTGGAAGAAATTCCAAAAATCCACGGCTTTCAAAATCGAAAAATAATGACACTGACATAATTCAAACGGAACAACCTGTATTTTTTCATTTGTACAAAATGTTTCAACATTTCACTACATTTTTATCAGAGGTGTACTATATATGTTTTACAAATTATACCAAATTTTAGTAATTGTTGTAACAAAAAAATGTGTTTTTTACGTTTACTTAAGTACTCAAATTTGTTTTTCGAATATTCAAACTAATCACTGGTACATTAGCATTTTTCATACCGTCTAGTGATAGTTATCAACGGTTTCAACGGTAGGAAATGCGTAAAAAATCTAAAAAATATGTATACTGTTTTTTTCTTTAAAAACCCAATAATCCATAACTTACATCAAATAATGAATTTTGGAATTTGTCCATAACAATAGGGTGAGCCTATGGCGTGGCTACTCAGATCACCTGATCTGACCAAAATGGATTGTTTATGGGGATATATCAAATGGATTGTCTACCAAAGTCCTTCAACATCTATAGAAGACATGAAACGAAGAATCACTGCATTGAGCTTTCAGGGAAATCCCAGAAGATATGCTGGAACATCTAGAGAATTCGTTTAAAGAAAGACTGATACTATGTGTTTCAGAAAATGGCTGCCATTTTGAAAATCTTTTGGATTGTCTACCAAAGTCTTTCAACATCTATAGAAGACAAGAAACGAAGAATCTCTGCATGGAGCTTTCAGGGAAATCCCAGAGGATATGTTGGAACATGTAGAGAATTCGTTTAAAGAAAGACTGATATTATGTGTTGCAGAAACTGTCCGCAATTTCGAAAATCTTTTGGATTCCTTTATTCAATAAAAAAAAATTCTCGTTATTGTTCATACTGAAAAAATTCTGAGTAAGTGAACGTAAATAAATTAATTTTTTTGGTTATAACAATTAATAAAACTGGGTATAATTTGTAAAATATCAGTTTTTCGTATAGTATTCATCTAATAAAAAAATGTAATGAAATTTTGAAACATTTCGTACAAATGAAAAAAATATAGGGTGTTCCATTTCAAAAACTTGAACGATGTCTCTTTGTAAATGAATGAAACTTGACTTGTTCCACCGAGGACCCTATATATTGTTTCCGAAAGTTGAGATTCCCAAAATTATCATAGTAATGATTCTTAAAAAAATACACTTAATTGCTGTAGACATGCGGGTGATGAATTAAGAAAATATTATCTGTTAAATAAGTTTTTCTTGATATCTTTTACAATGCCGTGATGGAAATTTGAAAACAAAAATTCCTCAGAGAGCTGAAAAAATATGGAATCGAATGACATTCAAATACTGGGTTTCCATTAAAAAAATATATAACTTTGGTTGGTTACGCTCGACTGAATCACCCAGGATGCGAGAAAATAATTTTTAAAGTAAGTATTCATCGATATGACTGATCGATAGTGGAACCACAGTGTCACAGATCAACAAAATTCAGGTTAAGGACCGTCTGTTTTCACCTACAGTGATGTATAGATATACAGGATGTTTATCAAACATGCGTCACAAAATTAAGGGACAATTCGTTGGACGATTGTAAGGATACTTCGTTCTTTGATGATTTTTGATAGGGCGTTTTGTTTCGAAAAAGTAGCCGAAATAAAAGTATAGCGTCTGAATCACCAAGTAATAAAAAATATAACTATTCTATTGGTACCTATCAACAACATTCCGATTACTACAGACGGCTACAGACATTTAATTTGAATAGTATGTCTCGTAAGTTATCCTGTTGTTTTTGAAAGAGTTCGGGAGTCGATGAGGAGAAGATTGGGTTCTTTCATCCGAGCGGGGGTAGTCATTTTCAACA
This sequence comes from Leptinotarsa undecemlineata, assembly GCA_015342065.1. Classification (NCBI taxonomy): domain Eukaryota; kingdom Metazoa; phylum Arthropoda; class Insecta; order Coleoptera; family Chrysomelidae; genus Leptinotarsa; species Leptinotarsa undecemlineata. The sequence goes on along the minus strand of WOGP01009742.1, from coordinate 5,304 downwards.
GTTCAACAGTAGATTAAGAAACATTACATATAATTTTTGGTAATAAGTTGTTATTGTTGTAATTCTTTTTCGCTCCGTATTTTCGAAACAAAGCGTCCTATCAAAAATCATCAAAAGACAAAACATCCTTAGAATAGTCCCTTAAATTTTTGTCTCATGTTCAATAAACACCCTGTATAGCAAGCGCCAAACGTAATGGCGAGCGATCCCGCAGTTATAGACTCTCTCATCAAAATTACTATTGGATTACGATAAGCCCATTGCCGGCTAGTGTCGTACGTACAATTAGTTTCAATTAGGGTAGCAAATGAAATATGGTTTATTTGTGATTTCTTTTCATATTTTCTTTATTATTATGATACACTAATCTAAAAATAAACTTTTGTTAGGCGATGATATTTTTTCAGAAATAACATAAATTATTCAGACAATGCCAAAGGCCAACAACATTGGAAGACAAGTAATGATACGCCTCCGTACAGAGCATTCTTATGTCTTGCAAGAGCTGCAGTGGAGGTTACATTGAAAATGAGTTTGTGCGCATGCGAGCGAGCTCGCCATCACGTTTGGCGCTTGCTGTGTAAGGGTTAACATTGTTTATTATTTCAGTTTATTGTATTCATTCGAAAATGTCCTTACAGGACGAAACTGCAGTAAAGTTAGTTACGATTACGAGTTAGTATTATTCATAACGAATTTTCCGCAAGATTTTATTATTTTTGAGTAGGAAATTGTGGAAAATCTGGGAAAATTCAACATGACGTTATTGAATAATGCACTTGGGATACCTAAACACATACAATTTTCAGGAAACTGAGTTTGACTGAAAAACACGCTTTTAAAGAACATCGAACTGAAAAGTTAAAAATATGAATAGGCCTAAAACAATAACGAACGAAAAATACTAGTATCTGTTTAAATCTGTTTAAAATCTGTTTTTCCGTTAATCAGTTGCCGCCCCCATACGAACGACAGCTCTCAGAAGTTGAGAAACTTGTGCGAGCTAAGGACTAACGAGGTCTTACCTTTTAATGTGTGATTCCTAACACATTCTGCAAAAAAGCGGCGGGCCGCTTGATATAAAAAAAATATGGCACAAAACGCAAACGCTTTTTTCACAATAATACTACTATTTTTCTTTCGTTATTGTTTTAAACTCATTAAAAAAGTATGTTTACCTTTCTAGTTCGATGTTTTTTAAAAGCGTGTTTTTTAGTTTTTTTTTAACTATATTTATTTTTCATTTTTTAGTTTCGTATGCTATAGAAGCGTGTTTTTAGGTATATTTAAACTATTTATTTTATCCAAACTTTGGAATCTATCAGCCGTATATTGTTTAGAAAAAGACGATTGATATTTTTCGATTCCGGAGAGAGAGCCTAAAAATCAGCTACCAAGCCCAAGACAGCAGGCGCGCAAAGGAGGTTACAAATAAGGTAGCAGGAGCGCGTGTTAAAAAAATGCTTTTTTTAAATGAAGAAATACCTGTAAAGTGAGTTGGAATTATATCAAGGAGGTTACGTCAAGCGCCATCTGCCCGCGAATAGATCAAGCTAATGTCGATATTTCTGTCAAATACAGATTTCGAGCTTGAGAGTTACAAACAAACATACATACATACATACACAGATACAGGTGAAGCTAATGAAGACATGTTAATTAAAAATGAATTGTATTTATCGAAGAATATCTGAAATTTTTACAGTTTTGCTTAATTTCATGAATGGATTGATTCGGAGAAGGTTTTAATTTAACTGTCTTTGAATTTAAAAAATTATTATTCAAAAAGTGTATAATATAAAAGAAGAACATTGAAACAATAAAAATTCAAAGAAAAATTCGGTAAAATATCGAGTGCGTTGTAATATGATTTTATATAGGTTTCTTGAGTCAACGAATAAGAATTTGATATTAACTGGATTTGAAAAGTTATATATGCAAAATAAAATTGATACAAAAACCTGTTCATTCTAATAAAGGTTCATTTTTAATAGCAAATGCATAAACATATTTTCTGGGAAGAAAGGGCTTTCTTGTCTTTCTACTTCTTCATCTTCATACAAAAAATGGGATAAACTTCCTTCTTTTTGTGAACAAAACACAAGCTCTATAGGAAAATCCTGAAGGCGCTCTCAGAGCGGTGCCCGTGGAAAGGAAGTTACTTTCAGATATAAACTGGAAGAATAAGTACATGAACATGAATATTGAATTACACAAAAAAAAATTCGAAGCAACTAAGTGAACAATGATATATTCAAATATAACTTTTTTCTATTCAACTTGTACTCCAGATATTTGATGTGGAATTGAATCAGATATCATTCATAGGAACGCTACCAAATATAATATCTGGAAGAGTAATGATATAAAATTACACTCACAAAGAACTGATCTTCCTCAATGGCAGACTTCGAAGTTTCGGACTGTTCTGTCAATCGACAGCGCTTTAAACTCTCTGACCAGCACCCAAACCTCTGACCAGACTGACTTGCCAGTCAAAAAACCCTCATCAGCAGTAACAATTTCATCTGCTCAACTGTTTTTCTAGAAATGTTTACCCTTTTTTTTCTTTTATTTCCACTATTCCAGATGAACTGTTTGCTTTTGTTGTCTGATAATTAACTTTTTCAGAACATTTATACCTTACTGATCAACTCCAACCTTTGTAACCTGATCAAATATAATAAACATACTTGAAACATACGTGACAGTTTACATAGAGAACCATTATCAGAAGCTGCGTGAACAACACTAATTTTTGCTTAAGGCATTTCCGCAATTTCCTTTAGGAATAAGAATCACCACAAAGATTTCCCCAAGAGGTTTCATAAAATATCTCTGGAACGTCCTTCAGAAATTTTTATTAACTATTGCTTTCAAACTTTCTGAGTTCCCTTTTAGAAAAAATATTTCGAACGTTCCTGTTTTTTTCAAAATGTTGACGTAAAATTTTAAATCGATTAATGAGTAATATTTTATTGATATACTTTTTCTCGTAGAATCGATTGGTATAATTCGATTTATCCTAAAAAGTTGAAACATTACAATTCTGGCAATGAAATTATGGATAAACAATTCTTTTTAAAATCTGTATAATCAATTAATTCACAGGTTTTAGTTCTAGTGATCAAAATATCGTGATCAGTGACCCAAAAAACAAAATATCTGTATGTTTCTGAGAACACCTCAAAAACCATCCTTTGGTACGTCAGACTAGTTTGTAAAAGCGATTTTCGAGTTTCAATGACCGACATCAGAAAATGCATACTTTGCTTGATGTGAACTTAATTTGCAAAACCTACTGAATAACGATTTTTTTTTGCGAAAAAGGCAACGTTACTTTCAACCGGTTATCCCCAATAATCTATAATGAATGGATGATCGTGAATTGAACATGTTGATAGGAATTTCCATCGTCATTTATTGAAATTATGGTATTTTACCGTCATCGGTAGTAAAAAACCACCTCCCACTTTTTGTATTATGTAACATCAAATGAGATCACATTCCTAAAAATTGATTAACAATAATGGCATGACAATAAAGTAAAAAGCGTAAATTATAATACTTTTGGAGACTGTTTTTGATTTTTTCTTAAATTCCACCAAATTGAATACTCTTTCCTTCTTCGTACGTAAAAAAATGTGGGAAACATTTGGGAAAACAGTTTAACAGTTATTTGCATAGTTTCGAAAAATGTACATAGACCAAACTTCACAGATATTGGGTTTGAATTTTTAAAAGTGACCATAATTCATTTTCATCAATAACATCAACTCAGAATTTCTGCAGTCGCCATAGTTGATCACAATGTGGCAATTCACCCAATATATCACCCAGAATATCGCATGTATTTCATCTTTCTTCCTACGTAACACCAACCTGTATCTCTCTGGTATTTTGTTCAAGGCGATTATAATTTTTGGAATGGATTAATTGGAACGTAAAATGAATCGAATTTGAATAACTCGATAATTATCAGCGGGGTCTTTCACCTAAAGGGATTTGGAAATCTAAACGTAAGACATATTCTGAAAGCAACTTATGATATCAGATTCATTTACTGATTGATATATTCATCATCTGTGTGTTCTGGTTAGCACACGTATATGATGTGACACAAACTCCTTGAGGTTTGAATTTTTGAATAATTCACCAGGTCAGAAACTTGGATCCTGACAACTCAAAAATTAAAATTGAAACACTTTTGTTGAAATACTGTTTAACGATTGACGAGTGGCACTGGAAATAGACAAATATTTTACCATCTTCACTTTCGATGTGTTTATTATGTATATATTTATGCAATTCTCATGTAATTTGATACCAATTTTTTTTACAGTGCTGACATAAATAATCTCCTCTCAACTTTCTAACTGGGCAAGATATTAAAATTGGACAAAATGTGTATGAAAAGGAATTATTTTCAGTTTTTTTTAATAGTAAGGAGAATGTTGTGATATTTCATATGGATGGTATTTCAGTTCTTTTTACAAATACTTTGAATGTTTTTAATTTCAATAACCGATTGCGGAGTTATTGACGTTTGAATTTTGGACCAGGAATTTGGTAACTTCGCCACCCTTTGTTTTTTTGAAATAAATGTTCATTGTAAAGATAACATCTTTTGGAATACATCAGTGTTCATTTCAAGGGAATAAAACTATAGCATTTTAATTCGAGCAGTGAGACAGACTATTTTCGAACTCATTTCTAACATTTTGGTATGTTTCTGGGGGTAATGATAGCGCAAGTTTCGATTAATTATTTATCTAAGTTGCCATATTGTCTCATAAACTTTCAATTTGATAAAGTTCCAAAGAAGAAATTGAGAGGAGTCAGATCCGATAAACGAGCAGGCCATTCTTGTGAGACCACGCCTACCAATTATCATGCCAATCCCATGCAAGCCTACAAAAATGCAAGGCAATCCGGTTAGAAAACAACTGGATTTTTCAATTCATCTTGATAATTGGCCACCGTGGGTGAATGAGGTTTTGAAGAATTTTAAAACATAAATCAGATTTTTCTCTAGATACACGGTACAACAATACGATTTCCCAATATTTCTGCCAAGGAATTCATTTTCTCAGAAGTTTCAGTGAAATTAATAGAACTAAAGTACGAAAATTTTTTTGACAGTTGAAATGGAAATTGAATTGATTGTTGGAAAAGAAAAATCATTTTTAAACATATCCAAAATAAATATTTAGTATTGAAGGGGTTATATTTTTAGGAGTGATTAATTTTTGGGAAAAAAAGTTTTTGGCTTTCTACTACTCCATCTTGATACAAAAAAAAGAG
>WOGP01009741.1:0-10604 GCA_015342065.1 Leptinotarsa undecemlineata | reverse complement strand
AGAGCTTCCAACGCCGCTTGACTCTCCTTGAATATTTTTATTTACTTGTGAGTGAGGTTGGATTTATCCAATCTCTCCGCACACAGTTCAAAAGCGAAAATTTTCGCTTGAAATACAGTGGCATAAGTTCCTAGGGAGGCAGATAACTCTGCCCAGGGTCTGCGACTGAAAACACCTGCACCAGAAGGTGTTTTTGATCCATCTGTGAATCAACAACTATCTGCTCTTAATATTTCCTTCTCCCGCGGGTTCCAATCCTCTCTCCTCGGAAATAGTACTTTATAAGGCAGTTCGTAGTTGATAGTTGGAAGCATAAAGTCAGAGAACATTTCCAAAATGCTGTGACTTCCAATGTTAACCAATAGTATGTTGCACTCTGCAATGAATTGATTTGTGCATTTGTCAATGTGCACTAGTATGTATGCAGTCCATCTATCCTCTCTTTCCAGAAAAATGTGAAGAGGAGGTAGATCTAAAAGGATCTCCATGGCCGCTGACAGTGTGGTACTGATGGTACCACTGATAGCCAGGCAAGCTTGTCTCTGTAAGCCAGAGAGCTTCGCTTGGGCCGTTTTCTGTAAAGACTTCGGCCATCAAGCAATTGCACCATACGTCTGACAGTCATCACATAAATCCAAAGGATTTGTTTCGGGCCTGAACCCCAAGTTTTAACACAAATCCTTCGACATGTCCATAGAGACAATCTGGCTTTGTGTTAAACTTTGTTTAAACTTTGAGCATTCCAGGTGAGTCTTTTATCAAGGACAATGCCAAGATATTTCACCTCCGTCCCAAATGGAATGACCACACCATTGAGGGAAAGTGGCGTTAGATCGTCCAACTTCCTTCTCTTGGTGAAGGGGATTAACACAGTTTTGCTGGGGTTGACAGACATCTGCTTCCTCAGGCACCAATTGTGAACAACGTCCAACGCGCTTTGCCAGAATATTGCAAGCTACCCTTCCCGACGTGGACCTTGTCAGGATGACTAGGTCATCTGCATAAGCTTGCAGCTCAACTTTTCTTCTGTCGAGGGCATCAAGCAGACTATCCACAAAGAGCGACCACATGGGAGAAAGTACCCCACCTTGAGGGCAGCCCCTGGTGACCCTGAACCTGATAGCCTTGCCTTGAAGAGTCGTAGTTGCAGTTCTGTTTACTAGCATGGAATAGATTCAAATAAAAGCCTTTATTCTTGCATTAGAAGTATGACCTGTTAATTCGTAATCAACTATAAGCTTTTGGAGACTTGCGCTTTCATCATTTCTGTGAACTTAGAACCACGCCCTAATGGTGAATTTGTATATTTAGGGTACAATATATTTTGGCGAGGATTTGATGACCAAATTGGAATGTTGTTCCAAATTGGAACTAAACTAGGTCCAATACTCATAAAATAGAAATATATTCTGAACTCCCATTTCATCGATAGATAAAGATACCTGTCCTACTTTGAACTAAAAAACAGATTCGGAAAATAAGATTTCCGTTAGTTAGGGAAGCTATGGATGCTGTAGACGACCCCTCTCGATATAGAAGGTCCAGACACTTTGTCCAGTGGAGCCCTCATGTCCTGCGTTAAAAGATGAACAATATCTTCATCCAAACACCTCAGCCAGGTAGAGGTTCACTTGAAGGGTGGTACTGATGTCTGAGGACATACAGTCTTGACCCGATAGTCTCTCTGACGAACATCAATCGAAAGGGTAATGAAGCCAGGCTCCAACCTGGCTAAGCCAAGATGACACGAACAAAAAATGAGATATCCATTTGTAAACCAAAAGGTATCTGCTCTCAGTATTTCCTCCTCCCCAAAGATCTAGTCCTCTCTACTCTAAATCAAGGCTGGATAGGACAGGTCATTGTTTACTTTTGAAAGCATTAGACCTATCGTTATTACGGCAACTTTTAGTGGTGAAAACCAGTAGCCAGCTACACAGCTACATTTCTCATTAACCTGCTCTGGGAAATCGGGAACATACACAATTCTGTATGTTGTCCATCTTGATTCGCACTCCAGAAAACTGTGAAAAGATGCTAGCTCTAGAAATATTTCTATGGTCACTGACGATAAGGTGCAAAAGGCAGCAATGGTGAACAGGCCAATCTTAATGTACACTGGAGAACTTCACCAAGCTACTTGTTGTCGAGCTGGTCATCATTGGCCTGACAATCATCACATATGCCTCAAAACCCTGAGCTCCAAGATTTTTCACTGGATCCACAGGATCACTCGCAAGTTGGATAGCCTGTACGTCGAAGAAAAGATATGTCTCTCTTTTATACATTCACGGGAAGTGACTTGGCACATTTGATTCAACCGAAAGCGGACTGTGGCTGTTCATCGTTTTGAGGTTCAACTTAGAACACCTCGAACTCCACTGTTTATTCAATACAATACTTTAGTTTTCCTGAGACTTTTTTACAAGAATGGAAATCGTCATATGGACAGTAAAGATTGGAGTTGAAAAATATCAACATAGTATAAACAGTAGAATAGTAAACATGCAAATCATCGTGATGTCAAGCAGCCAGATCAGTTTGATAATATTCATCAAGTGAATGAAAGGCATTTTTGTAGAGAATATTTTAACGCTATTTTTGAAATGAACGGGACTTGAAATTTTATAAATGAATGTTGGAAGTTTATTAAATATTTTTATAGGCATAACATGAGGTATGTTTGATACAGATGTTGATTTGTCTACAGGAACTATCAGATTACAATTTTGCCTGAGAATATAACCAGCAGCTATGCGGATAGTATCCCTTTGCTGAAACTCATGGTAATGATTCTTAATGTAAGTGACACAATTTAAAATATACATGGATATCACAGTTGAAATTTGTAACTCAGTAAATAACTGCTTACAAGAATCACCATATTTTTCAAAACACATGACTCTTGGTATCTTTTTTTTAAGCAATCAACAAACCGTTCAATTTCCTGCTGTTACCGTAGCAAACTAAGCAATAATTTACACTTTAGTGAACATGAGCATAGTAGTAGCTCAATAAAATATTTATGAGAACAGAGTTTCTGAGATTCCAAATAACGAAACAATGCTGGGATAACTTTATAGAAATAGAGACAATATGATCATTCTAGGATAACTGAGAGTCAATGTTCAACCCTAAGAGTTTGACCGATTTTTTCTGCACAGTAGATTTAATATTAGCTCTAACCAATATACTGCAGTCCATTTCTCTAAGCGGGAAAACAATGGTATTAAATTTATTGCTATTTAGTGCGAGGCAGTAATTAAGCATATTAGCAGCCTGGATAGATAACCCTTCACAAGAAGAACAACTCAATAAGAAGGACGTATGATCAGCAAACTGTACAGAACAATGTTGTGATTATTATTAGAGATGTATTTGACGAATAACAGAAAGAGGGTAGGACCCAGAACATTACCTTGGGGAACACCTGTTAATAAGTTACGATTTTCGGAATGATATATTCCAGATTTGAGCCTAACCTCAACAGATTGTGATCTGCGAGTCAGATAAGTGTTAATCCATTTCATACTTTGGCCGCTAATTCCAGTATCATAAAGTTTATCGAGGAGAAGTTGATGGTTGATGATATCAAATTCACGTGACAAATCAAATAGAATACTGATCGATTTTTCGCTATTTCAAGTTTGGACCAGAGAAAGAGTAGCATGTTGGGTGGATAAACCAGATTGGAATCCATATTGGCTCTTTGCGAGTAGATTATACTTTTTACAGAAGGATACAAGCCTGTTGAGATAGGATTTTTCGAAAAAAATTTAAAATGAAGACAGCCATGCAATACCTCTGTAGTTGGAGATCAAGTGCTTATTATTTTTCCTGTGAACAGGAACTACAATAGCATGTTTAAGAGACGAAAGAAATAAACCCTCAAGGAAAGAGAAATTAAGTAGGTATGTAAGTGGTTTAATGATTAGTTCAGCAACATTTAACAATACTCTACTTGGTAATTCATCAATGCCACTAGAGTTCTTAGACGATATGGACTTGATGATATCAAGAAGTTCATTTTCGTCTAAGGGATGGAGAAAAAAAGAGTTCGTTTTTATATCGTGATGAAGTTCACCAGCAGGCTGATAATCATTGATTAAATAATTTACAGAGTCAATGAAATAATCATTAAAGACTTGAGAAATAACAGGACCCCATGAACCCGAGTTCCATCATCAGTTTCAAAATAATTCAGAAAACAATTGCTCATATTATTGGATGTTGTATTCTGTTTGATTATATTCGAGACAACTTCAGATTTGTAATCAGTTTCAAGAAGTGTGTTACTGAAATACTCTTTTTTTGAATGGTCAATTTTTTTAAAGAAATCATTTTCAGAATTGCGTGTATGTGGAATAAACTTCCTGATAACGTTTTCCAAATGAATTAAGACTCCAGCGATTTAAATCCAACGTGAAAAGGACTACATTAGTTTGGCTTGGGTTTGCAGACATTTGGTTCTTTGGACACAATCTATGAACATTGTCCAGCACTTTTTAGAGAGGGCCATCCTTCCCGACGTGGTTATTGACAAATGGCTCTGGAGGTATCAAGTAGTATGACCATCACAATGTCTTCACTGTTGAAGGAAAGATCAGATTAGTGTGCTACCATCAGCAAAGCAACATTTGGAATTCTGGATCTTTTGAAATAGACAAAGAGACAATGTGAATCTCTGAAGAATCTCATAAACTTCACAAACTTTCGTTAGATGATAGAGCTTCTGAAACATAACGTAAGTAGACAAAAGCAACCATGAAAGTACATTTCCAGTCGACCTGGTACAGGCTGGCTCAGGTTCAATCCAAACTGAAACCTCGCCCGCTGCCGCGGCATAACTTCAATATTGCCGCATTTTCTCCTCCTTCCAATAATAAAACACTCAATTGTTTCGAGAAAATCCATCCACGTAGGGATACACGTTCAGAGAGAATATATGTGAGTCATTTTTTCCGACGATTCCCCGAAGGCTTTGCAGAAAAAGAGTCCAACTTTTCAATAAGATGGAAAACCGAGAGAGGAATGTAATATTTTCTCTAGACCCTCTTTATCTGGCGCTTCCAGATATCTGAGCGGAATATAAGGTCTAGGGATGCGTTGAATAAACATTGGGATGGATTATTTTTCTCGAGAGTTGAAAAAAGGGATTTGTCGGACATTGGTCCAATAATCCCCTGTTTCGTGAAAACTTTTTTTCTCGAACATAAAAACAATCGGTGAGTGGGTTGCCGTTGTTTGCCAAACAGGATAATTATTGGTGAATGGATCCACTAAACAAAAAAAGGCCAACGTAAATTGAACTAGTAGGTCTTTTTTCATCCAATGTTATAGCTATTACATAAGCTTTTTGCTATTCAGCCGTATCGTTCCTGTTCTATCATCCATTTTAATCCAATATGAATAAGTATACATTAAAATAATTCACTCAAACATGAATATACTGGGAACTGTTGTTTGTTTTCATGAAAGTACCTCCTGCATGAATGAAGCGCTTTGCTGCTTCACAGCAAAGTCAATTCCGATCCTTCATCCATACATAAAACGAATTATTACTGGTGATATGGCATGGGTTCATCAATTTGGTAAGCAATCCCGTCAACAAACTTTAAAATGGAGCCTTCCAAGTGAACCGAAATCGAAAAAATTGCACCAAGGTCGTTTAGAAGTAAATGGGATGTTGACGTCTCTTTTGATCACCGCGATGCCTGCTTTGTCACAGTTGACTTGCCTGTTTGGCCTAGTCTGAAATTTATTTTATGCTCCTTCAGTCTGTATCTAATGGATCTTATGGTGGTTAGGACGTATACCTTCCCACAAGTGCATGCTATGCGTTATGCCCCTGCTGCTGATAATAATGGGTCTCTCTTGTCTCTGGCCGACCAGAGACCTGTTGTATCTTCTTGGTGGGTTCGAAAACCATGATAGTGTTATGTTTCCCCAACAGTTTTCCAATTCTGTCTGTGACCCTAGAGATATACGCATGTGCATTTTTAATCGTGGAACTCTTCGGTTTCATGGCCTTGTCGATCTCGGGTACACTGTATACATTCTACCTCAAGGTCATTTGAAGATGTTCCAGTTCTTCCTCTTGATGCTCTGCTTAATATATTCTTTGAGCACGTTCAGATAGAGTAGAAGTGACTCCTCTCCTGACTCCTCTTTTGACTAGGATGGTGACTTGTTTTGCGATTCTGTTTGACATGTTATGCGGATTTTGAGAGAGCAAATTTGCCAGAAAAGACCAGATATGTGAAAAAACCCCTTGGGTTTCGCTCCATGATAACTCACCATCCCACAAGGGTATCATTGTGAGATGATGAATGTGATGATGAACTTTATCAGCCACCAAACTCACCGGATATGGCTCCGGTCGATTTTTCTTTTACCAAAACTCAAATTCCCACTTCGAGGCACCCGTTTTCAGTCGACACATAACATGAAAGAGAGAATTCGTAGCAAGTACAAAACGATTCAAAAATAGGCTTTTAAAAAATGTTTCCAGTTGTTAATTGGCTTGAGTGTATCATTTTGGAAGGGACCTACTTTGAAGCTGTTACAGTGAATTCTGAAGAAAAATATATGTTTTGTGTTTCCATATTTTTTTCGTAATTATTCCTAGGATTGGTTTTTGACTTTGCGTATCATTTCTTTTTTCTCCCTCTGTTTTTTATATCCTCCATAGTTTTTTCGGACTTCTACACTATATTGTTGAAGCTAACTTTTTCTCACCTTTCAAACTCTTTTTTCAGTTATTATTCTACATTGTCAGTTACTTGTTTTTGTTTATTTCTGTTCAGTATATTTTTAAGACAGTTTCTTTCAAGAATTTTTGTATATTCAAAGGTATTCATTTCTGAGAGTTTCTTTTATGATCATCAACTTTTTTATTTTATGTTCCGGCCAGTTTCGGTTTGAAAAACCATTTTCAAACCATTAACAAACAAGTCCTTACATATACAATGATGAAATCAATGTGCTGTTGATATCTGAAATAGGTACCTGTAATAACGAATGATACCTGAATTATCAATACTAATACTGAAACTATTTAACTTTCATAAAATATCAAAATCACCAACTGTTGATCCAATGTCATGTTATAAAACGTTACCTGAATTATCAATACCAATAGTGACAAAATATGTATTGACATCTCATAAAATAAGAAAACTACCAACTATTGATCCAATTTTGATATGTTATAAAATGTTACCTGAATTATCAATATTAATACTGAAACAATAACTACCAATAGTGAAACAATAATTTTCCACCTTTCATAAAATATCAAAATTACCAATTATTGATCTAATTTTGTTATGTTTTGAAATGTTACCATAATTATCAATACCAATACTGAAATCAGACAAAAGTTATTTTCTTCATCCTATATTCAATATGAATATCTACAAAATTAGGCGCTGAACAAGGTGATATGAGAACTGTTCGGTCCAAATGATATATAGTTAGTAATATAATATTTCATTCATTTATTTTTATGCGAGTACATAGAAATGGCGATAATTACGAAGACAATGATAGCCATTCACTTTGTTAAGACACCAGGTATGTCGCCTCAGGCAGAATTCGTGGGAAAAATCTCAGCAGAAATAGATTGCAACAATTCCCCATCTTCGTTTCATTTAATATTCCTCGAAACAAGCAATCTGACATCGCCGGAGGCAAACCACGTCTCACGCTTTGTAGGATACTGTAGCTCATGCATAATTCAATACCCCACGCGGCTCTCGTAAAAGGGTTGTAAATAAACAGAAAAAAGAAACCGTCCAGATGTACATCTGGCCAGACTAGGCTTGCCACGTTTTGACCGTTATGACGCCTATATGTTGAGTTCTAAACGATGATAAAGAGTCGAAACGATGATTCCAACTTGTGGTGAGAACATCAAGTAGACAGTCTGATCTCAGTGACATATAACATGGAGTACCTCAGGGGTCTGCTTTAGGATCAATGTGTTTTGAATATACTTAAATGATCTAATAACCATTAACATTTCACTGTCATGAAAATGGACTGCTTTAAAATGATTTTGCCTTGAGTCAACTTCTGATACGGGTCTATGATGAACCTTGTTGAATTTTTCTCACACCAGTATCGTCCTGTTCGAGTTATAGTTCTCTTGATTCCCAGATGCTCATTTGTGCGACTGCTCTGTGACTTTTCGTTCATTGCTCAGTTCTACTCAACAAATGTAGCAAATTGGAATGATTCCTGCCAATTCCCAACTTCTTTCAGATCAGTACTTGTGAAGAGTTCACTGTCTCAACTGGATTTAATCGCTTTAGATTTCATTCGCATAAATGATCTATGAAAGAAAGACAAGTACCAAATCTTTGGTATTCCAAACTACCAAGGTTGCTTGGATTCCTTCTCAAGCAGATATCTCTTTGTTAGATATGATTGTGAAGTATGTCGGTGTGTTAGAAGGGTTGCTCCATACATGTTGACGTTGCCTGTATGTGCATTCTAATTGGAAGTAGTTTTCCGAATTTCTGGAAAGCACCCTATGCTGTTTCAACTAAATGCCCTAAGGCGCTAAGGCCAAAAGGAGAAAGAGAGCGATAGAGGCAGGAGTAGCAGCAACTATTAGTGCACCCTCCTCGTCCCCCATTCCACCTCCAACAGCAAGGGCACTTCCTGCGGCAGGCGCCAAGAGCTTGAATAAAAGCAAGAAACCGGCTGCCACTGCAGAAAGGCGCCCTGACGAGCACCTCCACGGAGGGAAACCCAAGAAGGTTAAAGAAGCCGCGCAACAACAGTAAGGTTGCTGCACCTTCCAAAACCTTCACGGAGACCACCGTGAAACACCTCAAGGTTGCCAAAAAGAGTATCTACAGATACGAAGTGTGCCCACACACCTGAATGTGGGTAAATAATTGACAGTCAACTACCTTCAAGTCTTCATTAGCTAAAATGAACCAATTTTCATTTCAATGGAGTGGCTTCTCTCAGCTCCGAGTCTCTGGAAAATTCCTTTCCTCTTTCGACCGATGACGGCTCCATTTGTGAGCCGTTCAATAAGCTCTGCGGTCAGAACCGTCCTCCCTTATTACACGAATCGTTCTCTAACTAAATTAATTCACAATGTTAATAAAACCATCAATGGAAATGGTATTTTCTCAGATGTGGATGTTCCTCTGGTATCGGCAACTTGCCTCGGTTAATAAGCTGCGGACCTCAAAACTTTCCCTGAATAGGGTTCAAGTCTGTCGGGTTGAAACTTTTAATGAGTTCGAACGTTTTATTAATAGCGTCGGTATGCGATTCTGAATGAGATGTGGAGGAAATGAAGTTCGTGGGAAAGTGTGGCAACGGAGTTGCAGAGACAGGAGAGGAGGCATTTCGTTCACGGTGAATAAACAAAAGCATTCGGGGTTTCCTCCTGCGATATATCAGTTTCAATTATACAGGTTGAAAAAAGTTTCTGGTTTCTGGCTCGTTAATTTTCCATATTGGAATGCTAAGGTTCCCATTACTAGGCTAAAACATACAAATAATGTAATGCCCGTTCTTGTTGTTTACTGAAATTCACAAATTATTCGGTTAATTTCAAAAATATTCAGCAAACTCACTAGGTTTTAGATAACACTCAAAATTGTAAAAATAATGTCAATGCTCATCATTACTCGTACAAACAACGTTTTCTTTTTGAGGTGTCGATAATAATAATGAGTTCCATCCACGTGGAAAGCTATCAGCTCTGGAATTTTGGAGTATTGATTCACATTGTTCATACTTAACCCTTCGATTATATGAAAACTTTTTACTGTTGAAATCAAAGGGGTATAACTCGCATTGGTTGATAGAGTTCTGTCGAGCAAAAGAGCGAGTGTTCGTACTATTTTCAGGTTGTCTCAGATCCTACAAATAATGGCTAGTGGACCTGAAAACCAGCTAGCAATTCAAGAGGACAAAATCCGGACAGTAACAGGGGTGGTACCAGAAGTACCTGACCCAACAAAAAACACAAAAATTTTGGAGAAAAAATTATTTCGTTTTTCACCATAATCTCCTTGCAGCTCTATACACGTTTCCCAGCGACGTACAATAAGTTCGATATCATTTTTATAAAAAAACTGTCTTACTCCCCAAAATAGCCATTAACTTCTTCGACGTTAGAAAATCTTCGACTACTTAGTCATTTTTCAAATCTGAGTACAGAAAAAAGTCCGAGGGGGCTAAATCTGGCGAATAAGGTGCATAATGTAGCAATTCAAACTCAAATTCGTTAATTTTGGTCATTGCGATGATGGGTTTGTGAGCTGGTGCATTAACTTGATGAAACAACACTTGTTTCTCAGCCAACTGCTGTCGTTGGCGATAGATCTGGTCAGTAAGGTGGATGGACAAGCAGTTCCAACCGTAAGTCGTGGATTTTCGCCATGGCAATTGCTGAGGTGTGTGAGGTGTGTTTGTTGTCTCGCTCAATACTTCGTTTTCATTTTCCTAAAAACACTCACATCAATGGCAGAAATTTTCGTGGGTAACTGTCAAGATATAAACAACGAAATTCACTAGCTTTCATTTATTACTCTAAAATCTCTCTCTGTTTAAAATCTGTTTTTCCGTTAATC
>WOGP01009740.1:0-10604 GCA_015342065.1 Leptinotarsa undecemlineata | reverse complement strand
CTCAAAACTGGGAAAACGTTTATATAACTACAACACTACAGCAAAACAGTTGCTACTACCAGTACGCCCTCTTTCACAAAAGTTATGAAGTGAATGGATGCAAATTTTTTAATATTCAACCGATACTGTGATAAATTGTAGAAACATATATGTGTTTAAAAAAATCACAAAACAATTCATATTACAGAAAAATTGTTACTTTTGAAGAATTCCTCAACTAGATCTTGAAGTTTTTTCTTTTTTTAATCTGTGTGACTGTTATTTATTACTTTGTATGTATATAGAGCTATATATATATAATATATTATGTAATGCGCCCATTGATGTATTTCACAATAATTTTGTCATAGTGTACATTAAACCAATTTGTATCATTGTGTACAACCTTATTGATTGAAATAAACTGGTATTATCATTAAAAAAAAAGAGTTATGTTGGCTTTGAGGACCGCTGTGGTTTGTGACACCTGTGATTTGAGGAAACCCCAGAAAAAAAATCTGAAGGGGTCAAATTGCACGATATCGATGGCCAGTTTACAATCACCTCCACGTGAGATGATCATAATCATCATTCCATAGTGCTCGCCGTTGACAATGACACATTTTATTCTTGAATAGCATTGAATTTTATATTTGAAATCCTTGAGTTCTCAGTATTAGTTTGACAACCATGTAATCTTTCTCGTACGCTAGCTACTCTACTAACAAGACCGACAAAAATGTTCATTTTACGTCAAAAACGATTTACTTTAATAGCACTAAAATTAGGAGCTGATAAAATTCACCCGAATTCATTTCGACGCTCACTTTAATGAAAATGAATAATTTAAACTGTCAGTCGAGATACTTTTCGCAAGGATTTCGCTTGCAATTTCACTTTGATTGCTCAGATTTTATGATGGGCGTAAATAAATTCCCGGATGCAGCAACCCGTGTAAGTCTGGAAGTCTATAAAATAACATTTTCAGAAAAAAAGAAAGTGAATGTCGATTCGTCAAATTGAAAATTCTCGGAGAGTTCAGGTATTCGAGTCCTGCATCCAATGAGGGATAAAAAGTAAAATATAGGACTAAAAAAATTCATCAAGAAGTTCATTTCTGATGTTTATGTGTACTATTAGTATTATAATAATTATAGAATTTGTCAAGTAATCTTTGTAAATATTTTTCGTGAATAAAATGAGTACATATATTTTTAATATCTTGTTGTCGAAATGAAATTTCCACACCAGAATAAAGCACACGCGCATTTCCCCAGCCTAGTTAGCACCATCAGGAGATGACGAGTCCAGTTATCTCTCATAATCCTAATTTGCTTGTATGGAATGTGGTGTGAAAAAAGTATTTATATCAGATTATTTTTTCGCCAGACGTCCCAATTAATTGTATCTTTCAATAGTATATATTTCTGTTTCTATATTTTCCGTGGTCATTTCGTAGTTATAAAAAAATCGTTTGAACTTTTCAATATTTACAATAATGTTCCGGAAAACATGTTTATCGTTCTCCTACTTTCGTAAAAATTTATTGGAATAAAAGTCATCAGTGAACCAAACATAGATTTCCAGTCGACATCAGGATAGTCAATAAAATAAACGATATGATTTTTCGAATTTGAAAATTGTTTTCTGAAGCAACCTAAGCTCTAACTTCTGAAGTGAGTAGGATTCCAAGAATCTATCCCATTGAATAAAATGAATTACTAGTAAAATCATTTTCGAATACACGCATCTATTTGCCAGCCCCAAAAGTAAAATATAAACTTCAAATTGAATCATATACTCATCAAGATTTTACATAACATATATCATATGATATAAAAGCGTGTCGAGAGATTCGCCTTATTAAAAATACCTTTATTTTTTGAACTTTTCACTTCCGTTCTTGTTTCTATACAAATAAATTTGGTGATAAGTTATTTGACTACATGTAATGTATTAAATAGATGTGTTTGAAGTTTTTTTAGAGCTTGTGAATAAAAACTTGTACACAAGCGTGTTTTTTACTATGTATTTATATTTCATTTTTCAGCTATCGCTGGACATCTTCCTCAGTCTGTTCATGCATAACTGCATGCATAACCTTTGCCGCTATATTTTCCGCCATTTTGATTTTTTTTCATTCGAATCGTTCCATTTATTATATGTATAATGGGGATGCATAAAAACATAGTCGACATAATCGTCTTACCGACAGGACTATTCACAATTTGAGTCCACTGGTTCAGAAAACCATCGACCAAAACCCCTACGTCGCTGTCACACACTCCATGCTCGAAGTTTTCGAAAACATTGCAAGGTATAAGCCAACCGATAAGACGACATTCTCAGCTACTTTTCTGGAAGTGATCCTAAGATTCTCCATAACAATTGTCTTCGCTTTCTAAACATTTTCATCGGTTTTTGATATGCTGGGGCGTCAAGGGCGAGCGTCGTCATTCACATCTCCTTGACCTTCTGTGACAAGATTAACATAAGTCACTGTCAAAGTTTCAAGTGTTATTGAGCACCTAATTCCATTTTTACATAAAATTTCATGCAAATTCTTTGATATATTTTTTTCGATGCCAGAAAATCGCCGAACAAGAAAAACACTTTTGATTTTTATGCCTCTCTCCAACAAACAAACATGCTAAACAGCGAAACATCGAACATATGTACCAACATAAAAAAAAAAACGCACATCCAAGAATATCAGTCCACGCTTATCAAAACAGTTGAAATAAACATAGTCAATGGTTAATCAGCATAAATTTCAGTTTCAGGTCAGTGATTATTTTTACGTTTTTATGGTTTAAAAGAATTTCAGGTACCACCCTTATATTCTTGGAACACCCAGGAAGAAACAGACCTGCATTATTGACATAGACATAACTGATTCATAGTGTTTACAGTAATAAAACGTATAAATAAATAGTTTGAGGAATTGTTTATTCAACACAAAATCCGGCAACAGATTATTTTAAAATGATATAACCAGGTTAGTGATAAATCACGAAAACTGGAATGTTTTCATTTTCTATAATAAAATTTAGAATATTTTTAACATACCACAAAAAAAGTACTTTTAACATGCGGTTTTGGAAAGTATTTCCTTACCTATGGAGGTACATACAAGGCCTGTACGATAAAAATCAATTTTTCTCAAAAAAATACTACTTCGAAGTAGTCCCACTCAGATATGATACACCTGTGTCAGCGTTTCTTGTTTTCGAAACTCAAAGCAGCTCTCTCAGCAATTAAAATTTTCGTCTCCTCTATTGTCGCAATACGCTGTCCTTTCATAGGTCTTTTTAATATTGGAAACAGAAAAAATTCGCATGGGCCAAATCTGGCGAATACGGTGGCTGACCCATGATAACGGTGATGTTTTTGGATGAAAAAGCCATGAATTGGTTTTCCACATTACCGGACGTTTTCTTCCTATTGCTTCTAGCAAGTGGCGCATAACGTCATGACCGTTCGATCATAAGGCAATAACTCCTGATGTACTACGCCATTGTAATAAAAAAAACAGTGAGCAAGTTCGATCAGACTGTCAAGTTCTGATCGAACTTGGCGTGATTTTTATGGTCTTAGCTCCTCTAGGCTCTTCCATTGGGATAATTGGACTTTGGTTTCGATGTTATAACCATGAACCCATGATTCGTCATCAGTTCTCTTAAGCAAATCTAAATTGCCGATGCCGTCATTCAACAATTTTTTTAAAGGTGACTGACCAGCATACAGTGTAGAACATTCACGTTGTAATAGTGTCAAATCAAAATGGGGCTATTTGCAGTGGACATTACAAATCATTCGACACAGCATACAGTAGACACCCACACACGCAAATGCTACAAATACATCGATTCACGACCGTCACCAATTTCATCAAAATCTCTGGTGAATTGAACGGCGTATGATTTTTTCTATGGACAGGAAAGACATTATTGGCAGCTTTGAGGAGTTATAGACGCCAAGAGTGATTTTTACTACACATTTATATCCAATGTAATATTGTATATACCTTTCAATTTCTATGTTTTATATTTTTTTTCAATCTATTCTTTTGATATTTTTCCACTTTTCATTTTATATCGTATGCATGACAATCTGAACACGGAGAACCTCCTGTTTGTCATTTTTCAATTGTAGATTAATATACCGTGTTAGAAATCACACGTTAAAAGGAAAGACCGTCCTAGTCCTTAGCTCGCACAAGTTTCGACTTTTGAGACTTGTTCTTAGAGAGGCGACAGCTGGTTAACAGAAAAACAAATTATTAACAGATACAAAATGTATATTTTCTATTCTCACAGATCTGGGATTCTTTTCAGTAGTCTGCTGCAGTAGTGAGTACTACGAATAAATCAGAATTCTGTCACCTATTCAGAGTTCATATTGTTCATTCATCTTACAGTTAGGTACACAAGTTGACGTAAACAAGTACTCTTCTTTTTTTTTCAGTCATTGAGTATTTTCCATAGTAATTGAAGTAGAGTGGGTAATGAGGAATAGACAGAAGACATCTCAGAATCGATGGGCTCCGTGTATATGTTTGAAGGGTCTAATGGAACAGATGATAACATTGCCAGGGTTCTGAAATCATTTCCATGTGTGAATCATAAAAACAGTAAAAAATTGGAACAAGGAGATTGCCTTGAACGTGTTAGGCTGCACTGTGAAACATCAAGTCTGAGGTTGCTACTGCTGGCGACTCGTATCACAAGAATTAGAAAAGTATAGTTGGGGGAGTGTAAAAAAACAGCTTCGAGTTTTCTTAATAGTTCCTGAAAATCAGATTTCGATCAGAAGTTTTGTTAGGTAGTAGGTTAATTCATTCATTTCAAGGTTAGGAATGAAAAACCCTATTAAAACTCCTAAATAAACTTTGTGTTATTGGTATTCTTGAAGTGTTTCCTATCTCACCGTATCTGAGTTAGTCTACAGTGGCAAATATAGAAAGGAGTACAGTATTTTTAGAAACTTCTGTAGATAGAGTCCGAATAAGGTTATTTCATTTGGTAACCCTTTTAACAATTGAATTTCTATAAAAAATTAACAACCGACGCGACGTGCGCCCTTGCTTCTGCAAATCAAGATATTCTAGCGTGAATGATGGGGGTTAGGTACGGTCTAAAGTGAGTGGGTCTATTCAACCCTTCACCGTAACCCGCAAAGGTTTATTGTGGCTAACACCTATTCACACTAGACCAAATAACCTTCTCAACGAAGCCGATTAGTTTGTATTTAAACAGAGGAGACACACACTGTCCTCCGACAGTCCGAGTCTCTGCGTATGATGATTGAAATGATAGTGATCTGTCAGAAGGCCTGTTAGACATCGTAGTTTATCCCTACTGTAGTCCAACAACTGTTTGCTATCAAGCTTCGAAGGTTGAATAAATGCCTTGGAGTGAGCCAATCCTGGAAGATTCTGCCAGAAGTCCATAAATCTTCTTGCCATCTTGTTCAATGTATCTTTGGCAAGGCCCAAAGCGATGACAATGACACTTGCACCAGAACCGGAAGATATTTTTTATCTATCTGTAAACCAACAACTATCTGCTCTTAATATCCAGTCCTCTCTACTCTGAAAGAGTACTTTATAAGGCAGTTCCTGGTTGACAGTTGCAGACAAAGTCAGAGGTCATTGGGAGATACTTTCAATTGAAACCTATGAAGTGTAAAATTTTTGCCACACAAATGAACTGTGAACATTTTTCCAAAGCATGTTTCGACAACCAAGTTGCCGTCATCATAAGTCTAATTAGTACAATCAGTCGTTTTTTTTACAAACGTTGTTAACCATTTTTTCAGAAATCGCTGATCAGTTATGTAAACCATATAAATTACCTCAATTTTGTTGCGAAATGAAAAATATCGGAAACTTCTACTCGTAAAGAAATCTTCTTGTTAGTGGCAACAATGTCAGGCAGAGAACGTTTATTTCGATGGATTTCTTTAGGGTCATGAATATTTCAGTATCTGTCAAGAACTTTTCTCATTTACTTGAAGGATACGGGTTCATTTTTTACGTCGTCTTGCCTTCTTCAGTTTACTTTGAATAAGAAAAATGACTTTGTAGTAGTCCATAATTGCTGGAGGTGGCGAAAAGCATGTGATCCTTCGAGAGGAATATTGATTTTATTGCCAACCACTGAGTTGAATTTTTGTGTGTAAATTGACACTGGGTGATGGATGAGTCTATCCGTTGTCGTAAAAAGTGTATGAATTTCGGAGAACTAGTAATGAAATTGATTTTTATTTAGGAATGTTGTAGACATTCCTTCATCTATTCTGAAGGGTATATTTCCAATTATATGAATTCATTTAAAGTTAATGAAATTTGGTATTCAAATTATTTAATGTTTCCAGTTAGTTGTTACTCAAATGGACTTTCGTAATTCATGCAAATCATCAGCAATAATTTCTCTTCAAAGAGCTCCTGTTGCGACATGAATTACC
Organism: Leptinotarsa undecemlineata; assembly: GCA_015342065.1. NCBI lineage: Eukaryota > Metazoa > Arthropoda > Insecta > Coleoptera > Chrysomelidae > Leptinotarsa > Leptinotarsa undecemlineata. Next base: position 4,157 of record WOGP01009740.1, on the reverse strand, counting down.
TTTTGAAACTATATATGTCTGATCCTATACCTAAATATCCATATAATTTCAATTTATGAATACTTATGGTACCACCAGAAATCGTCATATGAAAAAAATCTGATGTATCAAATGTATATAATATTCGTAACAAAATATAATCTGTAGGAATATGAAAGAGTTTCGATACAAAATTTCCCTTATATGGAAAATTGTTATCCTCAATGGCGGACTTCGGTGTTTCGGAATGAGACTCATGTCTTAATACCTCATTAGCATCGCTCTAGATAGCATTACAAGTTACGAATTCATCTCACGGATTGGTGAAACCTATGCATGTCATCAAGGCACTACAATACTAATTGGACTCTTTAATGGTTTATATAACCCAGTAACTTTTTGGGATGAACTTTTCAGTTTGATCTTCATTACACTTCAGCAGAGTCTATGTTGAACTATCTTTGTTAATTTTTTGAATTATGGAAGGTTCATACATCCAGAAAAAAAATGGAAAAATCAACGAGTTGTTTTTTCAAAATAACTTTCAACAATATATTAATTAGAAGTACGTTATTCAGTCATAATTTGGTGCCAGTTGATCAATCGCCAATATGAAACGAGACAAAAATTTACTGCAAAAAAATGGACGCTATCTCTCAAAGCTGACAAAGCATTCCAATCTTTCTAATAAGTGTCAGCGCATAGCTCCTTCCCTGAGCAATTTTCGAATTTCGTGTGAATATACAAAATGCTATCAGAAGTGAATTTGAATTATACCCACAAGCTACTGATTAACCTAGATACCAAATCTGATGAAACGCAGGAAACAACAGAATAACATCTCATGAAGTAGAAAACGATAAACTTAAGAAGAAAATCATTCAGTTGGATAACAAACTTTGAAGGAATAATCTTGTTATATTCAAATCACTTGAAAAAGCTACTGTGCTAGCGAAACATGTGATATATTTTTCAAATAAAGTTTGTGGAAATCAAATCGTGAGGTGTAGTTTTTGAAATTACTATGGGTCTTCAACAAGTAACGGCCGAATCAAACAGAAAATTCAAATTTCAATCTGAGATATTCTAGAAATCCTATATGAAAGACATCAACAATATTAATTTTTTTAATAGTAATACAAACAAGAAGAAAATACTTAAACTTGAGCAAGCATCGTACATGAAAAAAAAAAGTTGTAGCCCTGAACAAGAAAATGTGAATGAAGTTTTACGCCATTCAGACCAGAAGAATTGAACCAGAATCCATCTGTGAACATGTATCACAATACTTGGGACAACTTGGGTGGCTGATCCATCTGAACATAGATACTGGGCGGACACTGCATCCTGCTAGTATATATCATAAGGTCACATCTACTGGAAAACCTACTCATCTATTTACCGAATTGTCCTTCAGAATCGATAAACATAATCTGAATTTGGGATTGACTTCACTTAAGGAAGGAAAATCTGAAGAGATATATGTTTAAATCCGGTTCTTTTCTTTTACTATACAGATCAGTTTATACCTATACCATATGCAGAAAATACCAAAATTATTGTTACATTATTATATTGGACTTCCTTTACATTTTTGACATGACTATTCACATGTGAGTTATCTATTAATTTTTCGCTTCTCTTTCCTGTGTTCCTTCCTTTATTCTTAAAGTTTTGCTGCAGAATATGTTCTATTAATATGAGTTAACTGTTGGTGATTGGATGAAAAAACAATTTCTGCCTTGATTTACCATGTGCAGATATGGAATTCTGTCATTTGTTAGGTTAGGTTGGTAACTCCTGTACTGAGTAACCTTTCAATAAAATCATTCATTATTATCATTATTGTCAAAAAAATTGGCAGGGACAATATCAAGAATAACAATTATAAAATATCACTACTAGATTTAACGGTAGAAAAATATGTGGGAATATTCCAATGAAAGGAATGAAGCAATCAATTTCAGAATAAACTCTTACCAAAGATATGTATATTATGCAAAAAAGTTACTCTCAGACTCTTCTTAATGAAGCATATTAGACATTTCCGAATGAATATTATCTTATCAATCAGAAAATAATCGTTTTATAACAAAATAAAAACTGAATAAAATCCAGAAAAAACCCACAAAACGACGAAACAAGCGATCGTATAAATCAACCCAACATATTGAACTGCGAGAAAAAAAGCAGATATGGCCAATAACAATAACCAGAATTCTTCCGGGGATACAAATCAAATATATTCCTCATAGACACCAGATAAATCAAAATCGAATAAGATCGTCGCCATGACAACAAGGGATGTGCGGCTGGCGTCTCTTTGGCGTGTCTTTATTTGCTTTATCCATCGTCTGTTCTTTCCTCAATTTTCTCGGAATAAGGCCGAGATGTTTTTATATTGAACGGTTGACCCTGTCTTGCGAGCAATCGAAAAGGAATTGAAATCTCAGTCTTTCAGTTTGCGGATATATCGTTGGGAGAATATCCATAAAAGTATTTACTATTCAGAAGAATCGAGTGATGAAATATAGAATATACATAAAGTATATTTATTGTTATTGTAGGAGCATATCATATAAAACAAAAAAACATTTAATATAAAGACTAGATTAGTGAACAAGCAAGCAATAATGATGTCAAACAGTTAGATCAGTTTGAAAATATTCATCAAGTGAGTAAAACGCATTTTTGTAAACAATACTTTTAAGGCTGTTTTTGAAATTATTGGGATTAGAAATTTTCTTTATGCATAGGCGACAATTTTGCACAAGCAGTTTCTCTATAAGTGACGTAAGAATGTTTATGAGTTATAACTGATGTGCATATCAAAAAGGAGCATACTTAAAGTAGAATCAGTGTAATCAATAAGTAATCATTTTATAGATGATCGACGAACTCGAAAACCGTTTTCTGATGCATTGAATTCAGGGGCAGAAGTCGCGTTTTTAAAACTATAAGAAACTATAATACTGTTTCTACATGTTTGCCAACTAGAACGTGGACGAAATAAAACTGAATCCGGTGGTGACATGAAGTATGAATGCACTCACAAAATCACGGTCTTGAATATACGAATAAGCCAATTATTCACTGCAACCTAAAATTTCAGAGGTCGGATGTCCGCTGTCCGTTTGGAAGAGATATACATACATTCGGGCCGAGTTAAAAGCATTCTGACAGCGGCAACACATGTATAAAATAGCCGGGAACTGGAAAGCGAGTTTCAGTTAGGGGCAGAGGTGAATTTTCTGGTTTTCGTGTTAACAGTGTAGAAGAAGTGCTGTTAGACGTAGACATGGTATGTACCAGTACTTATGCTGATACAGCATAGTGTAATGGGGAACTTGAAAACGTTTCTCACAGAGCTTATTATTATCAGACACTTGAACGAACTATGAAGGGTCTTTCATTAGGCGCATCCTATCTTTGAATTTAAATGAAACAAAGTGTGTATAAGATAACATCGAAATAATTCATTCATTTAAAAGACCTATTGATGCCATTATGTTTTTAATATAACATCGTTCTAATGTACGGGTTTCACTGGAAGGAGCGCATCCCAAACCTCCAATTTTCTATGACTTTAGCGCATAAATCAGGCTAAATTTGATCGAAGCATGTGTTATGTTAGCTTTGGAGACCACTGTGGTTTATACATAATTCGCATACACCTGCGACTTTAAAAAAAAACCTACAAGAAAAAGTCTAACAGTATCAAATCACAAGATCTTGGTTGCCAGTTTACATCGCCTCCACGTGAATGACCATGTCCTCATATCGCTCATTCAGAATATCCAATGTGGCATGAGGTATGTGGCAAGTAACGCCGTCCTGTTGAAACCACATGTTGCTGGTGTCCATATCATCCAATTCAGGCCAAAATTAATAGGTAATAATCGATCTATAGTGCTCGCCGTTGACAGTGATGACCTGGCCTACGTCGTTTTCGAGGAAATATAGATCGACGCCGTCAACCTAAAATCCACACCAAACATTGACTTTCTCGGGATGGCCATTAACAAAATAAAAACTCTTTTATATGTAAATTGATAGATGTAGCCGTTAGTACGTGGTAGGGGATCATAATGAAAAGAGAAATGAAAATTTCTATGTTTTATACCACTTTTAATTGTAACTAACGTTACTGCAGTTTCGTCCTATATGGACATTTTCAA
>WOGP01009739.1:0-10604 GCA_015342065.1 Leptinotarsa undecemlineata | reverse complement strand
TATAGCTGAAACTATCTCGTCTTTATTTCTAAAGTTGGCAAATAACGAATCAGCAGCTTCTAAAAACGCCTGTTTTATCATTTCCCCGTCTTCATAATGTTTCTTTTTTTGTGCAATTATCTGGGACACACGGTACGATGCTTCAGTTGCAGCCTTATTTTTGTCGAATGTTCTTAAAAATATTGATTGTTGTCCAATTAACTGATTTTTTAACTGTTTCAGTTTCTCCTTTCTGGCGACAGAATGTAGTGGGAATGACTTTTCAAAATTAGAATGTACAGTTTTATGATGTCTCTCAATATTAACTTCTGTAAAAAAGTATTGTTCTTCCCATTCCGAATGAAAGTGGTATGACTTTACCTTCTTACAACTGCTTGCCATAACCGGTGTTCTACCGGTAGCTCGCGATCGACGAGTTGGCGACCACTGCGTTACACCAAACTATTGATTTTAAAGTGGTCCCACGTTGGGCGCCAAACTTATACGAGTATGAAATTAAATATCATGTTCGGGTTCATTCCAGAGTTTATTCATTTCACTCATTTTTTGTTTATAGATTTGGAAAAATTTCGAGCGATGTGCGCAAGATACCACTCAGAGATAGAAATCGTACAAAGTATGTCTACCACCCAACCAATGGGAATGTTGTATCTTCAGCTGTCTGGGTTGAAGAACTCTGCAAGTCCAGAACCTAAAAGGCTTCTCAAGATCGTTGAACACACGTTACCCTGGTAACAATTTTCTCTCAGTATTACCAAGATTCATATCAACTTCTAAGTATTAATATTATTCATGATAAAATCAATTTGAATTTTAGGATCGGTCAGACGAAAGTGGACGCTATGATAGCAGAAGTTAACGAAATTGAAGTCTTCTTGCTCCAAGAACCTGTTGAAACCTTAGACTATGTCAAGTATTTGGAGTATATTGAGCAATGCCCATCGCGAGTAGACAGGATGGAGGAGCAACTAGACTACTGCAAGGAGTTGTACGACATCATGGAGGAATTCAGAATCCAAGTTCCTCAAGAGGAGATGCAAAATTATTTAGGCCTGAGCGTAACTCTGGGTAACCTTAGGAATCAGGTTGATAAAAAGATCGAGGAGACTGGAATACTTGTGAAGCAATTTAACGATCAGATGAACAAAGATATAAGCCAATTGATTTCGGAAGTTGGTACAATAAAGGACGAGTGTATGGTAATCATTATTGTTTTTCTCCATAAGATAAAATACAAATACAATACATATTCAGTAATAATGTTCGTAGATGGAATGTAACGCGATTTTTGGTAATTATGTTTGTTTTGCAGCAACCTTGGCTATACGACATCGACTCCAATATAACTGAAGTTATGGAATTCTTAAGAGATCTACACGACCGTCTGGTGATTTGCCAAAATCGTGCAGCTGAGTTCAAAAACTATCAAAAACAATTCAGAGTAAGTTGAATATAATTTCTATTCACATAGCAAGAAAATCAGTGCATTTTACGACACTACCATCAATAGGCACTAATATTTTAGTTTTATTTCAACATATCTTTTATTTCACAAATTGTCCTTCAATTTCTGCTTGAGTGATGGAAGATCTTATAGTCTTTTCTTTCGACCTTGTTATGTAAGGGAAGTTGAAGGGTTCAGCCTAGCACTACTGATGAAACCTTGGCGTACCGAAACAACGATGTCTTGTGTTGAATCACAAATTCTCGGCCTCAAGTTTCATGTAATTTTCCAAATAATACTGTAGTGGTATTCTATTTATTGATATTGTTGATCAGAACACATGGGAAGGTGGTCCCAAAGTGAGAACCTGAACCTGCTGTTAGTTCATTAGTAAATCAATAAATATCTGCACTTACTATTACTCCTTCCGGAGCACCAGCCCTCTATACTCAGAATGGTCATTGGTAGTTCTTAGAATGCTGTAGTTTTTAGTGTCATTTGCTCCTCATAAGCTTGTTTTGTGCAATTGTCAATATGCACAAATGTGTTCTCGAGCCCTTCTATCCAGAAAAATGTGGAGACGAGGTAGATCTACTCATCGGCAATGTTGTTCCTGGCGTTACTTCAGTTAACAAAATGTTACTTTTTGGAGTTGAAAATTACTTATTTGGGTGTTTACCCATTTTGTTACAGTTTGACAAACTCTAAACTAAAAGTTTACGCACCGGAGTTGACAAGTGACGCATCAAAACTGAGAGATGACGTATCATAAATGAGAGTTAACGTATAAAAACTGACGATCAAAACCCACATAATCTTTTACAATTTGTTTTAGAGCAGGAACATAACTGATCATCAGATATAGCCTGCCAACAACTATTCACTCTCAGTCATTGTCTTTCTCCTTAAATCTACTTAATTTTTTTTTCTGTTTAGCTTGAAGTCACTCGCTTCGAAGTGCTCGATGAGGTTATGCAAGACGTCAAACTCCGAATACTCCTATGGGAAAGCGTCGATTCCTGGGCCAAAACAGTTGACGAATGGTATCACTGTCCATTCTCCGAGCTCAACACGGAAGATATGAACCTTTTCATTGCCAAGAACTTGAAATACATCAACCAACTTGAAAAGGGTCTGCCGGGTAACTTGATCGTTCCGAAGTTGAGAGACGAAGTGGAACTCATGAAGGATAAGGTGACTTATGTTTTTCTATTCGAATGGCTGCGTTCAACACAGATCTTTTGCAGCTCCCGGTTATAACGTACTTGAGAAATCCGGCGATGAAAGTACGACACTGGATTAAAGTTGAGAACGTTCTCAACTACAAGTTCAAAACTGATATTGTCACGACCCTGGAACTCCTGGAGAACCTCAACGTTTTCAGTTATCCCGCAGAGTTGATGGAAATATCCGGGCAGGCTAGCAGTGAGTCCAGTTTGGAGGTGTTGCTGAAAAAAGTGAGATTTATGTTCTATGATTATTTTTAATTTAATGTATCAATTATTGTCATTTCTTTCAATTCCTTACCTTTTTGCTACATTTTTTTCATACATCTGTCACATTCACAATGTTTAGAGATTAATGAGTATGATTTCTTTCAGGTGGAAGAAGCGTGGAAAACTCTGGAATTCATAGTCATTCCACATAAAGACTCGAAAGATGTTTTCATACTAGGAACTCTGGAAGATGTTCAAGCCGTTCTGGATGAGAGCAACATCAATATAAATACAATTGCGAGTTCCAGACATGTCGGTCCCATCAAATCTAAAGTGGACGAGTGGATTAAGAATCTTGACCAGTTTTCTCGAACCTTGGTAATTTCTTTCATTTTTGAAGTGAAATTGTTAGGAACTAGGTGGGTAAGAATGTTGGTTGTATTGCATTGCTGGTGATTGAGAAAAGTGTCTTATTTTGAACTGATATAAAATCAAAACGAATGTAATTACAAAGTATAATATATAGTTAAGTCATGTGCAACGATAATATCGAGAATCATATTTTAATGTAACTGGACGCTTTTTTACATGAGTTTTGCTGTCACATCCTGGCAATATCAATCTTTTGGTTTTCATTCAAATGATCCTAAACGACAAACACGAATAACGGGTAATATCAGTTATGTAACTGTCTATAATAAACTTTCTTCCATTCTTTCGCTGTCACCATATCCATTTATTTTTAGGATGAATGGATGACCTGCCAGCAGAGTTGGATTTATCTGGAGGTGATTTTTTCAGCTCCTGACATCCAGAGACAGTTGCCAAACGAAGCAAAATTATTTATTGTCGTCGACAAGTCTTGGAAAGAGATCATGAGAAGAACGGCAAAGGTAAATAAGAGGTCTTATTCAATACAAAAAGTCTATCTACAGATCGTGAAAGCATAGTTCAAAAATCATTCAGAAACTCTTAAACATTCTAATAGAAAAAAACACGCTCTTCAAACCAACTCGATGTTACGACAGATGCCTTTGGCAATGGAAGCGGCACTATACCCTGGTCTCTTGGATGTCCTTCAGAGAAACAACGGCCTGCTTGAGCAAATCATGAAGTGCCTCGAATCCTACCTGGAGACGAAACGTGTCGCCTTTCCACGTTTCTACTTCCTGTCCAACGACGAACTACTGGACATCCTGGCGCAGACGAGGAATCCTCACGCTGTGCAGCCGCACTTAAGGAAGTGTTTTGACGCCATCGCCAAACTGGAGTTCGGTGTCAAAGCGGCGGATGAGATAGAGGGGGAGAGCTCCGGGCAGCTGAGGAGTAAGTCAAACGCTATCATTTTGACGACGGATATCATCGCCATGATCAGCCCCGAGGGAGAGAGAGTAGCTCTTGGTAAAGGCTTGAAGGTGAGACGTTTAATCTTCTCGGTTAATGGATGGACTTGGGATGGGAACATTTTTTTTTTGAATATATTTTCTAAACTGAATTCACTACCTTTGTAACAGTTGGATTTCTGGTGACGCTAAGTGAATCAGTTTGGAATAGTTATGAACACAATTTTGCCTATTTATATTATTTCAATAAGAACGGTTACTATTACGAAACCATGAATATCAGTGTCATATTATTTTTCCAATTGTTGCAATGACTGACTCAGTCATTGCTAAGACTTGAAGACATGTCGGGTCTCAAATCCGACAATAGATAGTAATAAAATTGACTACACTAACAATGTATAGGTTTCTTCTGATTCTAGGGTAATGAAAGGTAAAATCTGCAAATATCGTTGATGCCACATTTTATTTATATCATATAATGATCATATGTAAAAACATAGAACCTTCTTATCTATCAAATTTTTACATGCACACCCAATTAATGATAAACATAATTGATATTGGATTAGTATATTTGTTTACTTTGTGTTTACTTGTTTTCCCAGTAACCGATTTGAACTAGTGGTATTTATGAAATTGAAAAAACTCTGCATCTACACATCTGAAAAACAAAAACAATGTATCTTGGCTCGTGTTTATCATCATCCGCTGATATAGGTAACCTAATTAGCTTTATCAGCAGATGATAAAGAACCAATTCGAGAGCCAAGCTGAGGACCAATTCGAGTTTCAAGTCGAGTCCTATCTCGAGGCCCAAAATGTTTTTGGGGGATAGTTTATCTAAAATTTTTGGAGGACCCCTTTCGAGGTCCTATCTAATTCTAATTCGAGATCCAAGTCAAGGTTTTATCTAGAGGCCCAAATCTCGTTGAAGTGAGGACAATTCAAATTTCCCGCTATGAGCACGTACGCTTCTGATTGGTTGCATGGGTGATGGCAAAAAGTGGAATAGTGGGGGTGCTCTATAGCGCCGCATCCTCTACTGTAGCCTCACAACTTTTTGTTGTAGATCTAGGTAGGAGTTATTAGGCATATAATTATAACTGGGACATCCGGAAATGGTAACTTTTCTTTTAATTTCACACGCAAACTTTATAATTGGGGATCTGTGGAGACGAAACAAAGTCTTCTACTTTGTTCTTACCCGTATTGAAACGTATGGGATTCAAGTTTGTGGAATGTAATTTGACTCTTCTCATGCCTCCATTTCAAATCTGCATATGATCAGCCGTGAAAGGAGGCAACAGGAAGACAACGGATTTTTCATTGTCACACTTTTATGCTGCTTGCAGTAGAAGTTGTACTGATAGCAACTCTGTTCCATACAAATGTGTGTGACCTGGAGCGACTACTTCACCACATAGCTAATAATTTTACAAAAATCCCTTAAATATTCTGTCGTTTTCAGCATGGAGACATTTTGAAATTGCGTAGATACGTCAAAAGATACTAGAATCCCTCCAACATCTTTGAGTTTCCCAATAAATCCTTGCAAATTGATGACACTAAAAATATATTACAAAATGAATATGATCCCGAACGGTTTTGTTGGCCGTTTGGTTATCTTGTATGTAGAACATATACTATAGCAGTCTTTATTATGTTTTCAAAAACTACACCTCACGATTTGATCTCCACAAAGGAGATCAAATTACTATGGATCTTCATCAAGTAATGGCCGGATCAATCAGAAAATCTTTATTATCTCCTGATGATGCTAACTTGGCGAGGGAAACACGCGTCAAGAGCAAGTGTTTGTGTTCTTTCCCCACATCAGCATGTGGAAAAAGTATTTTCAATAGATTTATTTGACACTAGCGGTTCCAAAGTTTAATTACCAAGTCCGTTTTATAACGCTGAACAACTTTATTTTACTTTATTATTGAGTTTTTCTGTGAGAAACGAATACGTACATTCTCCCTATCTCATGTATCACACAATTTTCTTTAAATATCATATATTTATGGTAATTGAAGGCCCGCGGAAACGTAGAAGATTGGCTTGGAAAAGTCGAAGAGTCCATGTTCCTATCCCTGCGTAGATTGATGAAGCAATCCCTGAGCCACTACCAGATCGTGACTAGAACTGAATGGGTTGTGTGTCATGCCAATCAGATCATACTCACAGTTTCTCAGATAATGTGGGCCAAAGGTGTTCATGAAATTCTAGACGGGGAAAATGATACTCACAAGAAGATGGGGCAGTACGAGAAGAAATGCATACAGGTATAAGTCCAGATCTAGATTGATTGATTAGTGGTCCACCGTATTCGTATTATTTCATATATTCTATTCGAAAGTAATGCATTGACTATTTCCTAGGATTTGAATGACTTGGCAGCATTGATAAGGACAGATCTGCCTTCAGTGACAAGAAAAATTTTAATCGCCCTCATAACTCTTGACGTTCATGCGAGAGATACAATCCACAATATAGTAAAGAGTGGAATATCAGACAGGTAACTTTCAGGCTAGTTTCGAAAAAGTGTAGCGCGTTACATTTTTCATATTTCTAAACAGCAACAGCTTCGAGTGGCTCAAAGTGTTGAGATACTACTGGGACGAAAACATAGATGATTGCGTAGCCAGAATGTCGAGCGCCTCCTACGTCTACGGCTACGAGTACTTGGGAGCAGCTGGGGTGTTAGTGATCACACCACTCACGGATCGATGTTATCTTTGCTTGATGGGTGCTCTTCAACTGGATCTTGGTAATTCAACGCAATAAAATATTCTGGTTGTGTGAGCAACTTCGTAGCTCTGGATCTCAATAGTACTATCACGTCTTATTATGTCTGCTCTTCTCCATCAAGGCGTTTTTCTAATTGACATACTTGGGTCAAGTCACTAATACCTCAGTACTTAGATAAATTTCACCATATCGTTTTCTAAATATTTCAACAATCTTTGAAATGCAAAGGATTGTTTCTTGTTCATCTACAGTGTATTGATTCTCAACATTCAACAGTCCAGTACATTACGGCTTCTGGTGAAATACTCGATCTACTCGCTTGATATCGCAGACTCTATTTCTATCATGACATGACAATTATTCATTATTCGGTCACAAATGTCTCAACTTCATTTATCTTTGCACGTACCATATCAGAATTAATAACATAACAAACGGAACGTCGTCCATTCATATAATCTTTCTTTGTTTTTGAAATGAGGCGGGAACAAATCTAACATAACAAAAATCGTGAAAATAAAAGTTACGATTTTGCGACTTTGTTTTATATATTATAATTTTTTTGCTTTGTTTTTCAAATAGTTCAATCATTATTCTGCTATTCCATGCAGATACAAACAAATTGAAAATTATGAAAATTGGTCTCGCAGTTTTCGATTATAAATGTTCTAAAGATTTCAGTACTTAGTTTAACACATTGAATGGATATCATTCGCGAATTCTTCGTTTATTTTTAGGAGGTGCCCCTGCAGGACCTGCTGGGACCGGTAAAACCGAAACTACCAAAGATCTAGCCAAAGCGCTTGCGATTCAGTGCGTTGTATTCAACTGTTCCGAAGGTTTAGACTACAAGATGATGGGGCGGTTCTTTTCTGGTCTAGCGCAGTCGGGAGCTTGGTGTTGTTTCGACGAATTCAATCGTATAGACATTGAGGTGTTGTCTGTTATCGCTCAGCAGTTGATCACGATTCGAAACGCCAAGGCCGCTAAACTAGCAAGGTAAACAATCGGGGCATAATATCTCTACATCGTTGATATGCCTGAATTACGTTTATATAACATCAATTGATTATCGCCATCTATTATCATTTGCAGATTCATGTTTGAAGGTCGTGAAATTAAGTTGATTCAGAAATGCGCAGCTTTCATAACCATGAATCCCGGTTATGCGGGAAGAACAGAATTACCGGACAACCTGAAGGCCCTTTTCAGGCCGATATCCATGATGGTTCCCGACTACGGTAGGTATACTTGAGACGTATCAGAAAGATTTTTTTCAAACAACACGCTACCAGATAATAAGGCAGCCTCTTTTTCGCATTCTAATGATAACTAACTTGGTTCTGAAACCAAGTTTTGATCAAACATTATTGATGTGAATTGTAGCTCTGATCGCAGAGGTGATTCTCTACTCTGAGGGATTCGAATCTTCGAAGAATCTGTCCCAGAAAATGGTCCAGATGTACAAGCTGTGCAGCGAGCAACTGTCACAGCAAGATCACTACGATTTCGGAATGCGAGCGGTCAAAAGCGTTTTAGTGATGGCCGGTTCTCTCAAGAGAGCAACTCCTGATCGAGATGAAGACGTGGTCCTCATTTGTGCTTTGAGGGATAGTAATCTGCCGAAATTCTTATCGGATGACGCGCTGCTCTTTCAGGTTAGTGGGTGTTTCATGTTTACATCTGATTTCTCGAATATGTTTCATGTCGCCAACTATGTATTGCGTAATGTGACTAGTTCAAATGTATGTAGGATATAACCAATTAGCTGGGCTGAAAAGTTTTTAGGCTAACACACAGATCGCGCTACTACTATTGAATCAATTTTTAGTTAAACCTTACCTTCAGAAGACTCGTGTAGAAATTTCACAGCTGTCAGACTATTAGTTTGTGGGTTAGAGTATTTTGAGTGAAGCAACTTTTGTTAGTTTGAAGGAAATGAATAAAAAGGAATTTCGTGTGCTGATAAAGCATTATTGAAAATTTCACAATGAAGTGTTGCTGAATTTTCATCAAGTATCTTGATGAATATTATTATGGCTTAAACGACGTAAAATTGCTTCGAATAGCTTCCATATCCACCGTATTTTCCAGATCTAGCCCCCAGTGATCTTCTGTTATCAGACCTCGAAAGAATGCTTGCTCACTAGAAAGAAATTTGGCGCCGATGAAGAGATAATAATCGAAACTGGGGTCTATTTTTAGGTTAAAGGCAGACCATATTATAAAAATGGTATCAAAAAACCGTATAACTGCTATAATCGTTTTATCGCCCTCGAAGACGATAAAAGGCGATATATTGAATAATGAAACGTTCATCGAAAGTTTTTTCTGTTTGCCTACGAACATTTCACTATTATTCACCGTAGAAATGAATCTTCACCTTTCGTGAATTATTTAAATGGCTATAACATGTTTAATCCAAAAAGTCACAATATAAATACATTTTAATGGTGAATATAAGGAGTTTATTGAAAAATGTTCCCCAGTAACCATGAAGAAAACGTTCAGTTTGAAATTTCCCATCAGCTCGAAGTAACCGTTTTAAAATGAACCAAAAATATGCGAATTAATGAATAATGCAGTTTTTGGTGAGACAATTGAAAATATAACCAATACTTAAATATTTTCGAAATTATTTAGACAAAATCAACTATTTCAGAAGTTATTCGATATCTCAAGTTCATATTGATATTTTAGTGGTCATATAAGGTTCTTATAGGAAGAACCGCTGAATTATAACAATGTTCATAAACTTCTAAGTGAGTATTGCAATGTAATCTTTATATATCATACAAACGTTAAATGAGAATCATTTCTTTATTTACGTTCGCTATCATTTAAAGAAGTCAAACAAACTAAATTCCAGGGAATTCTCAGTGATCTTTTTCCCGGCATCGAATTGCCAGTGCCTGATTATGGAGTCTTCCAGAATACAATCATCGACTGTATGGTCGCCCAGAATCTGCAGCCTGAACTCTGCATGATTAATAAAATCATCCAGCTCTACGAGACAATGATAGTGAGGTGGGGAGTTATGTTGGTAGGACCGACTGGAGGTGGAAAAACTTCCATTCTCAATGTAATAAGTTGACACTTATTGTGATTGCCCCATTCATAAAAATATTTTTTTCAGACGCTTAATAAAACCTTGACTCAGATGCACAAGTTGGGCATCGAGGGTTCGTATTTCAAACCAGTCCGTACTTATACCATGAATCCCAAAGCCGTTACTGCTGGAGAGTTGTATGGCGAAGTGAACCCTTTCACGCTGGAATGGAGAGATGGACTGATGGGGATTATGATGAGAACAGCGGTTGGGGTGAGTATTAGCCAAAAAAACAGATAGAAGAAGTTCGTTTCAATGGTACAAGAACAAAAGTATTGAAAAAACTGCGGCGCATACACTGCACTTTTCTGAAAACTAACATATTCTAATCTATTCAGATTTGCTATAGAAATTTTCGGTTTTTTTTACTTCAACGAAGGTCTATTGTCATCTGAATTCAATTATACAGGGTGTCCCTGGACTTCCTCTTTTCCTCTCGGGAATGTATAGATGGGGTCAAAATATCACCAGTACTTCATATAACTTTTTTTCCTAAAATCCTTCGTTACCAAGTTACG
>WOGP01009738.1:0-10604 GCA_015342065.1 Leptinotarsa undecemlineata | reverse complement strand
GATAATATTACTATTTTAAAGATATTAGATACATATTAAAAAATATAAAAACATTGCAAGAACCAAATTTTCGAGACAACACCAACACAAAACGACATGAAACAAACGAATGGCTTTATTTGTGATTCTGATAAGGTGGTGTCTATTTTTTAAATGACAGAAAGACAAAGAATGAAAAAAGGGTAAATTATTTAGGTATTTCACTTATTAAATTAAAATATGCAGTATTAAAGCCATCGACATATCTTATAGTGTTCACTCATCTCATTTTAGGATATGTACCATTTGCTCAATTCTTTTGGACAAATATGGTAAAATATCTAGAATATGTAGTTGGATGATAAAAATAAAAAATGTGTCCATATTCTTTTACATTCTCAACAAGAAATGTGAGGTTTTTTACATTTAGTTTCTTTGAGTCTCATGTGTTCTGAAACTCGTGTTTAGGGATGCAGTCTGGTTTGTCTAACATATCATTTGTGGCAGATTTCACAGTTCAATTTATAAGAAAATTTTGATCCTGTTTCTCAACCAACCTTTTTTTACAAAATTAATGTTCGAAATCACCACTAAAGAGCTAACAGACGTTATTTTGGCAGTTATTGCTATAGTCTGTAAGGTCGCCTTACGATTGTTATGGTTTTCTTTTTCATCTATTTATTTATTGAAACTATTATAGGATAAATTACACATATATTTCCTTCAAATCCGGTTTTATTAAGGTGAAACATGAGTTTCATAAAAAATTAAGAGAAATCTTGTTATATAACCTAAATGCCTTATGGAATATTAGCTAGGTAATCCTTCACATGAGAGGGATCTAGCCTTCTGAATCCTGCTTCATCACAAATTCCCACTTCAATGTTGTCCGCTGTCATTTGGCCTTCAAAACTCTCCTTCAACGTCAGAATTGCTGTGTGTACTGCATCATCAAGTTCCAAATCCTCGCTATATCTTTAAAAAAAAAGATCAATAAAAAAAATGGAAGCATATGTCGCCAGTCCTACATCTATTAAACGGACGATTTTATTTGAAAATTTTATTTAATTATTTAATTAAGTAAATATACCACAAAACTGGCATCAGGTAGAAGGTAGAAATTTGAGTCAGGTATTTGAGTCAAAAAATCAGGAAATACGGGATAGAATTACGTATGAGTGACAACATCCTAATAATGTTCTTAAGAATCATAGAAGGTCACTTGCATATCTGGAAGCAAGAAGTGACTAGCCTTAATAATGCCATCTGAGATAATGAAGACAACTTTTAAAAGATTTTGAGCATATATTATGAATACAATAAGATGGAAAAACAAGGGTCAATAATGAAAAAAAAAATGTAATCAAGTTCATTGAGCTGTTTTCATTTGAGAAAAGCAATACCATATTTCAATTTTGATACTAACGTAAATATTGAGAAAAGCATCAAGTTCTGTGGTACCTTAAATCATCTCGGACCTCAGATTTATATCTCATGTTGAATATATCTGCTCAAAATTGTACATTATTTTCATATTCTTCAAATGAAATTGAGCTTACCTGAATCAAGAAGGGTTAGTAAACTTATTTTGCATTTTGGTCTATGGGTATAGGGTTTTCATAGCCCAAAAAATAATGGAAATCCAATATAGCTAATAAGAGGTTCATATATTCTGAAATACATAACCATTGTGGAATGTGATATGGAAGAATCAACTTCAAAAATCAACTAGCACAAATATGAAGTGGGGTGTAATAAGTTACAACTCTAAAATTTAAAACATGGATATACAAAAATGCATCACTTCATTTTTTGATTTTCCTTTAACCAGCTGTTGCCCCCTCACAAAAAAAACCCTCAGAAGTCAAAACTTATGCAAGCTAAGAATCAACAAATCATTTCCTTTCAAAGTGTGAATTCTAGCATAGGACCTTTGTATCCAAAGAATCAAGTTTTATTTTAAGTTGAAATTTGAAGCTATGAAATTTGTATTTTTCACTTTGGAAATGTTTTATAGTTTCAAAGTTAAACAATTGTTTTGAATGTTCTATTCATGATCAAAAATAATAACAAATGTTCATAGTCTAATGTTTCAAAAGTTTTACCTATATGACGGTGTTAATCTAGATATTTTTGTTCAGGATACAAACATTAACAATGTGTACAATGTATGTTATATGTAAAATAGCATATTTTATTCTACATGTTTGTAGAAAAAACTATTTTCCCGTCATTAGCATTCAACATTTGTCTACGTCTATATATATATATTAGATTTGTATGATTATTTTCTATTTTCTTGTTTTTTAAATTTGCTGTTACCTTTTTTCTAAAAATGTTTTTCCATTGATGTAATTCTTGCCCATGGCAGTAGCTTTCCAGGCAAAATAAGCTCCTGATGGATCACATTGAAATAAGTATGGTCGACCACTGTCCCAACCACATATCAATAATGAAACCCCAAACGGCCTAACTCCTCCGGACTGAGTATATTCTTGCATAACAGTGGCAACTCGTTGAACGAGTTGAACTGTTGGTATAGGCTCCTGATAAACTAGATAATACTGTTGGGCCATTTTACGAGCTTGTTTCACTAACAAGCGATAATCAGGTCCCATACCAGAATATATCATTCCTATATGTTTTGTAATCATTTCAACTTTATGAACACTGTGTTCTTCATAGAGGATCGACTTATGTTTGTTTTCTGTGGCGATTACTACACCATTTGAAGCTATAAGGAAAAGTTTAATTATGTGCATGAAAATGATGTATCATTCACTAGGTAGAGGTTAAATACCTTTAATGCCCACTGAAGGAGCTCCAGCGGCTACAGCAGCTAGGGCATATTCAATTTGAACTAGTTTTCCAGATGGACTGAAAATTAAAACAATATGAAAACTGTTCTTTCAATAATTGAATTATAATCACCTGAAAGTTGTCAGCGAAAAACTATACCGCTCCGAAGCCATGATTACTTGCAACTAAAAAACAAAATCACAGAATCACAGAGGTATAGGTATTCTGATTTTTGACGTCTGACTTTTATTTGCTCTTCTCAAGAAGTCAAGGAGATTTTTCTTATTAAGGCATTGAAAAAGTCTCAGCATGGGTTGTTCAAATTTAACAAAATTTTTGTGAATAAAATAACTGCCTTAAATAAACTGAAGTATTTGTACTTTATTATGTATCGAAAAAATCATGGAATCACAGAACATATACCTACATGATATCTTTTATTTGCAATGATCATTGACATGGATGCCTAGAATAATTTATTTCAACTTTTTCAAATACATCGTCTCTAAACATCAAAAGTTCCCAAAAAGTGAATGAAGGTATAGTGTTCATAAACTTTTTACCGTTTATCCCATTATTTTTGCCAATGGAGATTGGGAAATAATTTATTAGTTAACAATTGAAAAACTTTTTGAAAAATGGTGATACATTTTTTTTCTGCGGGACTCGGTTCATTCAAGTGTTAAGAAGATACTAGAATTTTTTTAAATTTTTAAAATAATATTTTATGTTATAAAAAAATTATTTCTTTTGATAAACTCTCTTTAGCGGCAGAGTGCGCATGTCGTAACAGTCGCGTGGAACCCTGTTTTTAAAGTCAAATTAAAATTATAAATAATGAAGATATAGTTCCGGTAGTCAAGACTTTTTTATCGGAAATTTTCTCCACTTTAACGAGCTTTTTTCAAAATTGCTTAAATATCAATATTTTTTGAGTTAATAACGAAAATCTAAATACATTTTTTCAAATCTTATTTTGATAATACCAATTGCAATTTTTTACCTGTACCAAAATCCTTCAAAAACATTTTTCTAGAGGTGATCCAAATCGAATGAGCTATCGCTCATATTTTTAGGACCTTTTATCTCTATTTTCATGTTTATGAACTTGTTGATTAGACTACTCATTCTTAAAGTGTAGCCCATCAAAAAACAAACTAGGTACGAAATAAATTTTTAATTTAAAATATCTGCATTGGATTTAATGAAAAGCAATGGGCGTAAATAGACATCTGAAGAACCCCATAGAATAGACCAAGACAACATGAATAGGATCCACTTACCAAATATTTTTGAAATCGTCTTATGAAACTCCAGATGAAAAATGTTGATTGAATATTGAACCCGTATTACATTAGTTACAGCTGCCAGACCCGTTCCAGCTTCAGATCTGAAGCCACATTGACATTCATGAAGTAAATTATTTGATGTGAAGTACTCATATACTCTTTCAGGTACTTATAAATCTTATACATTTTATTGAAGACAAACGAGATAACTTCGATGATTTCGAAAACAAAGCCAAAAAATTGTCCCTTGTACATATATAATGAAAAAAAAATTCTACGCAATCGAAATCATAAGATACTTCTAGACAAGACTAATCCAGTTGAAGAGATACAACAAAAATTTTGCTTTGAAAATTTCAGAATCACTGGGTTTCAATTAATAATTGATATATCGCCAGAAGAACTCAAAAAACAACATGATAATTATAATTACTTCAATATAAATATTATTTTATTACTGAAATATAACGAAGTTGAGCGCTTCGAAGTCAAAGGAAAGGCCAAAGCATTTCAAATGCTTCATTCTACGGATTTAGAAAATAATTTTTCAGAAAAATGTCTTCATTTTTAGGCTCACTGCAGTATGAAAAACGAGAATCGGAACAATGCTGTTAGTTTGTTGAAATAGATGCGAAGTGAAGCTCTTCGAACCATTTATCCAAACGTAGATATTGCTCATCGTATGTATGTGTCTACTCCCGTTAGTAAATGTTTTAAAAAACGATCGATTTCTTATTTGAAGCGATTTAAAAATTATTTTCGCACATCAATGACAGAACAAGACTGAATAATTTTGCGTTGCTCCACATAGAAGCTGAATTTTTGAAGAAACTGAATTGTGAAGATTCAATTATTGATTTTACTATATTATTTTTTATTAGAATATACCTGTAGTTGTATTAATGAAACCTAAAACCGTTTTAAGTGTTTTATTTGAATCTGAAAACTCGGAAAACATTACAAGTCTGCGATTTTATGATGGGTGATGAGAAAAGTTCGGCTAGTACTTACTACATGGCCCGAGACCTATGGCGGTTAAGACTGCCACTGGACCGCAATATTGAGACAGAGACAATTTGTTTATAGTCATTTCTTGAAACATTAAAACACCATCAATCCTTCACACTTCTGACAGCAAAAGAAAATTCTATAGAAACCTCTTAAAATATATGTTTTTTCCATTAATCAATTGTCGCCCATCTACGAACGATATCCCTCAAAAGTGGAAAATAATTGGAACTAATGATTAACGAGATCTCATATTTCAATGTGCTATTCCTAACAAAGGTTAGATGATTCGCAGTGAAATAGATTTTACAACCGAACGGCTACTGTACCACCCGAGCACGAAATTATACAGCAAACTCTACATATACTTTGTGGATAATATTTTCTTAAAACTTATTTTTGTCAAAGCCTACTACGAATCAATTGCAAATTGGATGATAGTGATGTCATTCACTTTCAAAATATTCCAATTCAAAGTAACGTAGTTACATGTTACAGCAATCATTAGAAGTGCCTTTGACATATTGAGCCTGACGGATGCTATTTTGACATAAATAAGAGAACATTTTCTGAGTCTAACCAAAATTTGTTCATTGCGTGTGGATGTGTCGATAGATAATCACATAAATTTTATTGTCGAATATATAGTATTTGAGTTTATAAGTTTTGGTCATTTATAGGAAAATGAATAGTCTTCTTTTCTGAACACTTTGTAAATGTCAATTGTCAATGAAACCAAACCAACTATAAACCTCGATTAATATACAGTATAGGTGTAACTAAGTTTGAAATTGAAATCGTGATGGATGATGGATGTCACATCTGTAACCCACTAACTAATTTTAAAAATTTGGTGAACTGATGAACTCATTAGCAAATTCAAGAACTCGTCTCTTTTCTGGGAAACGGGACATGCCCCGTCGGATTATTGGATAGACAACATGACAACTGACAATTTGAATTGACAAACATGGGAAAGTGCAATGGCTGTTTTATTTGACTTCGGCGAAATAAATAATAATAAAAGAATTGTGAATGGAAGTGCTGTTTCTTCGTTCATTGAATGTGGTACTAGTGACACAATGTCGACAGACAGTGAAGATATGGACATCCAACAAGAACTCCGAAACATAGAGAATGTAATCAGTCTGACCAGAACAAACATAGATGCCCTAAATGAAAAATTTGCCGACTTTCAGCACCCTCCTGCAATGTACCTCAAAGAATATGAAGATTTGACATCAAAACTACATGAATTAGAAGCTGAAGAAATGAGATTGAGGGAACAACTCAGTAATGGAAGAGAAAGTCCAGAGGACTTAAGTGAACAATATTACCCTATACATTATGAGAGGAAACCACAATATGATAATCTATCAAAGCCTAGGTTCTTACGAGCTCACTTACCCAATCAACAAAGAACGAGTGTACAAGTGCGAGAAGGTCTCACTTTACGAGAAGCTTTAGCCAAAGCAATGAAACTAAGGAATTTAGTGTGTGAAGTCTGTTGTGTTTACCTGAGTGATTCAAATATTCCAGTGAATTGGGATATAGATATCAGTACACTGAACTGTGAAGAAATAACTGTTAAAATATTAGATAAATTTCCTATTGCTACAAGTATTTCTCATAATTTTGTTCGAAAAACCTACTTTTCACTAGCATTTTGTGAGTGTTGTCGAAAACTATTATTTCAAGGTTTTTATTGTAGGACTTGTGGTTATAAATTTCATCATCGTTGTGCTACTGGTGTTCCTTCCTTATGCCATCAAGTATGTATTTTTATTTTTCAATATTTTTTTCATAGCTACTTCTGTTTATTTATAAAATTTTCTTGTGACTAGGGTGGTGCATTTTCTGTTTTTATTTCATGAATGAAAATGAAAGCTGAACATATTCCTTATTGGAGTGAATTTGGGACTACATTTTGATGTAGTATATATAATATAGAGCAATAAGGAAAATGAGGTCATATTATAGTTTTTGACCATTTTGGTAGATAATTTGATTATCTGTAAAGGATCCCAAGTTTTATTGACATTTTTTTGACAAAATAATTTGCATGCTCTTTGAAATTAAATTTCCGGTCTGCAATAACATCTGGATATTTAAATGTGTCTACCAACTCTCATTTCCCATTTACATTAATTCATTTTTTTATATTTATTTTTTGTAAATTTGTACAACAGCATATATGTATATTTTACAGTTTCTCATTAATTAAGTACCTTGAGATATATATTCATAGTCTGACCCTGAGAAATATTAAAGGGTATCATCTTATTAGTAGTATCATCTGTAGTTGATGCTCTTTCAGCATCAACTACAGATGTCCAAATACACTTCCTTGTGGTACACCTTGGTCAGTTCTGATTTCATCAGATAGTACTTTGTTCAATCTCATTCTCAGAATTCTGTTGTCAAGGTGATCAACAAATTAAGATATGTTATTTCTAATGATTAATTGAACAAGATTAATTTCACTTCTGAGTTTTTCAGGCAGTCTGAGGGTAGAAATTGAGTGAAAATTACATACATACATACAAAATTGAGATATTCTTGGGGGTCCTAATACAATAAACTTCCCATTCGTGTTTTCTAGGTTTTCTGAGTGGGGTAAGACATCTGCAACATTAAAAATCGACTTTCTACACCTAAATATATCTAAATGACCAAAAGCACATCATCAGCAATGAAACAAATGTCTAGCCAGGGAAAGTTTGGAAATGGTTTTGAAGATCTTTCTATTTAATATTATTCACTTGTTCAGTATTTTAGGGTACTAGCAAGTTCTCTATCTTGGTAAGGAATCCCTGTTGGCTCATTTATTATCTGAGTAAGGTAGCTGTTTATTGCAAAAGTCTCAGTTTCGTAGCCAAGTCAAACTGGTTCTTCATTTTCCTAAAGTCTTCTGGGAAACAACATTAATAAAAATAATATTTGGTTTCTTAGTCTCACAGTATTTTCTGTACTGTCTCATTTGTTTTATACAAATGATAAATATTAGGAAGTTTTTACTTCTCGGTATTCATGAACTTCAATGAAACTCCACGTTTGGCCCTTTTTCACTTTTTTGTTTTTTTTTTGTTGATTTTACCAATCCCTCATTTTTTTCACAACAGATTTTTGTCAACACTAAACTATAGACCGTTGTTTCAGACTTTATATTTTTCATCTGACTGACTATATTTCCCAAACCTCGTTTCCAAATATATGCCCTTTTTAAAATATTTTTTTAATTTTTTATCTGAAGGTACGAATGGCAGATGCATATTACAGAGCACTTCTTGCCAGACCTCCAGATACAAGTGCTGGTATCCTTTATGCAGGGCAAGCAGAACTGGGAATTTCTCTAAGACAACCCAGGCATCCGGGCACTCTTGGTCACCATGATAGATCCAGTTCAGCTCCCAACGTATGTTTAAATAGCGTCAAGGGTTCCGGAGAAGATTGCCCAAGGTCATTATCGTTAACAAGGCATGTATAACTTGATAGATATAAATAGGGTCTAGTAAAAGTATGATGAAACGACAATTATTAAGATTACAATTAAACAGTCACTCTATCTGATTGATTAGTTTCAATATTGATAATAATAACAATAACATCTTCATTATTTCGTTTTTCAGTACATTTAAATAAAAATAATCCTTTAAAATATATTTAAGAAAATAAAGGGCGAACTTCAACTTGGCAGCGGAGAGTGCTACTCTGTTGTTCTTCCACTTAACCATGAAAAATACCTATGTGTTCCTATTAATATAATAAAAAAGATATATGAAAAAAGTATTAAAAAAAATCTATACTGTTTTTATTGAAAACGGTAGTTTCAACTTTGGTTTGTGAAAATAATTAATGAAAACGTACTGATGAGTCCTGAATAAAAGGTTTTTGAGTTAGGTTTAAAAGTTTTAATACTTCCTGTTTTTGAAATTTGGTGGAATGAAATCATTATTTGACAAATCTAGTAATTAAACTATCTCCTGAAGAGTTCAGATCTGAATGAGGCTGGGGACAATATTTCTCGATGTTTAATGGTGACATTATGAACGTCAGTGCGGAATGTCATTTTCTGATGAACATCCAGTAAGGATGATTTCATGAAAGAGGTTTCCAGAATGAATAAATCTTCTGTTTTCTATATTCAACCAACCAGTTTCACAAAAAAATTGTTGGAAATTCTTTCTCACCTCTTTATTCCATATATTAATATCAATTAATTGAAATTAGATAAAACCAAGGTTTCGCAGGGTAAGGATTTCATCTTAATAGGAAGGCAATGACATCAGTAATAATTGAAATGATAAAATATATACATTTTCAATTAAAATAGAAACAGTAGAAATAAAACTCACTGTTCAGATATTTCTTTACAGTTTCATTTATCAGTAACTTGTATTTGAAAATTTTGCCTATTGAAAAAAAGCTATGGAAGTAAACAGTACTTATCCTAATTGAATAGCACTTGCAGATACTTCATGAAAATCCATATTAAAAATAATAAATATTGTTTGTTGCATGATTTCCACTTTAAACTGTATTAATTAGTTTTACTTATTTTTAATTTTGGGGGTTAAAATTTTCCTCCGTCTGAATTAAACAAAATTTAGGTATTTACATAGTTTTTTCTTTGCTGATTCTTTGTGTGAATTATGTCAATGTTATTGATTGATTTCTGAAACATTGATGTAGTATAAGGTGTTCTCTGATATCAATCGGTTGCTATTTCACCACTATCCAAATACAGCCATTTCTGAGGAGCTGTTTGAAATACACTTCTATCTAGATATGAGAATATGCGCTGATTCTTTAAGTTTACGTCTCTTAGAGTGGCGTTCATTGGCATTCATTCTCGTCTTTGAAATTCTCTTTCCATATTGTATTCTGTACCAATTTTCAGTTACTCCGTTGAGTAGTGGGTTCTAGAAAACGAACCATAGATTTGAAAATAAAGAATGCAAGTATTTTAACATTATTAGGATTTTCTGCTTTCAAACGAAAACCCTCCAATTTCATAGGTAAATTTTCTCACTCAGAAGTGAATAAAGAATGCACTGATGAAATGAAATGTAATCATTTACTCTTAAAAAATTGCACCAAATCTACTAATTCCATATCATTGCAATGAGGAGGGCCCAGAAACAAGTATCTTCTGAATTTTCAAATACTGTAATCTTCTCTTACACAAGCTCAATATTACAGAAACAACTGAAACTTTTGTTTGTTTTCTGATTTCGTCATCAAACATAGCCGTAAAAGATTGTAAAAATGTATTAAAAACTTCAGGTCCGTATTTAAAAATTAAAAGTTGAGGGTTGCCATATATAAAAACAAGGGCTCCAAAAATGACGTAACCAACTATAGAAACATCTGTTTGCAATCGCAAATTGCCAAAGTTATTGACTATGCCTATTATTTGCGACTTCGTAAATTTGTTGAACACTATAAACTTATACCAGAATGTCAACATGGTTTTAGACAGCAAAAATCAACATCATCTGCCATACTCGAAATGTGTGACAACATATA
>WOGP01009735.1:0-10607 GCA_015342065.1 Leptinotarsa undecemlineata | reverse complement strand
TATGTAATGATATACAGGGTGATATTTTAAAAAATGGAATTTTGGTCTGTAGCACCTACACCAAACACCCTGTATATTTAATATTTATATCAAAATATAGCTCTCATGAACTCCTAAAACTTTTGTATGGAACATTTTTGTGTATCTCCTTCAACAAACCAGATATTGCCTGTGGTTCTCCAGAATGTCTTCTTTTTTCTGGAAAATTGGTTTTTCTCGAAATAAAATCTGTTTTCTTGAAATTACAGATTTTTTCCTGAAAGTACAGTTGTTTTTCTTGAATTTACAGCTCTTCTCTTGAATCTTTACCTTTTATCTTTGAATCTTTTTACTTTTTCGTCTAAATGTTGACTTTTTGATTATTTTTTTTTTAAGTGTGGTTTTTCACAATCCTACTTTTTCAAAAAAATTGGAACTTCTTTTTGAATCAACTGAAATGAAATGACATCAATCATTTAAATGAACACCCTGTATCTTCGAATTCAACATAACTTTCAGAGTCCGTTGATACCCCCTAGTTGATATTTGAATTGGGGATTGAAACACATGGTCCCGTCAGATGGCCTGCAAGATCACCTGACTTAACCCTTTTAGACCTCCTTCAGGTCGTCGCGGGTTATTGCGAAAGTTATTATGAAACGGTAAAACAACTTTGGGTTTTGACGAACTGTTATTGTTAGTTACTGAATACATTGTTGGAGATCGTATTGATAACAGAATCAAGTTGAAAATGCCTCTTCGAGAGTCCATTCATTTTGCCAAATTTCAGAAAAACACATTAAATTGCCACCATTTCCTACAAATTAGCTGCATATACACTTTCTTTTATCTGTTATAAAATTTGTGGCACTCAACTCAGTTATGTTATCAATATTATCTCTGACAATGTTCCCAGTAACTAACTAACTTATAACAGTCCATTGAAGCTCCAGTTGTTTAATAATTTCGCAGCAACTGCTCTGATAAACCACGTGGACCTAAATGAGGTCCAGAGGGGTTAAGTAGGGTGACCTTGCAGGCCGCTTGACAGAACCGTGTATTCCAATCCACAATTCAAATATCAACTGTGGGGTGTCGTTGGATTCAGAAAATTATGCAATTTTCAAAAGTATTTACTATACAGAGTGTTTCATCTAAAAATCAACGTTACGTCATGAAGTGCCTCTTTGTGAGCATATTTGATAGGAGTTTCGTGAAAATAGCTTGAGAAATAAAGAAAAATTGGGGGTGTACTATGAGTCTGTGTCACCCTGTATTTGTATCTGAAAAATATAACAGAAACATTAAAATTGGCAAAGACAGCTTCATGACTTTTAGTTTTCCCTGTATAAAAGTTCACAATTTTTCGTTCCTTGCTAGTTTCAGAGGTTTTTAAATGGTCACTTTTTGCTTTCACACCTCTTTTTTTGCAGATTCACGTTTGCTTTGGATTAGTTCAGTGTCAATCAGATACTAGTTGTTTTAATGGCTTTTAATTTGTTTAACTTTCTATATTGCGGAAATTGAGTTTGAGTTTTGAAAACTTGAAATTTTCGGAAACGAGACGCGTGTGTGTTTTATAAATTTTTTTATTGGCCTCTAGTTATATAGAACAGGTTAGTTTTTTTATTCTATTTTTTTCGGGTGGGTTTGTCACAAGATTTTCCTCAATTGTTTTTTCAATAAAACACGTTATCGTTTTGTTGCTAGGTTGAAAACTATTTCTTATTTCTTGAAATACTGTGGCACTTGGCATAATTTTCCGGCCATTTTTATTGTCAGATCAACGAAATTATTCATTTAAGAATGCTTTGATAACCCAACAAAGTGCAGTTCATGTTTTAGTTTTTCCGGTAATGATAAATTCAGTGAAGTTAAATTTTCAGTGTTTGAATTGATGAAATAGATATGAGACATCAACTAGTATGATTTTGGGACACACATTTCTGTGGATTTAATCCTTACTAGATATGAATCAAATTGAATGCATTGTAATTGCATTACTATAAAGATGTTGATGAATTTGCAATACGAAGTCTTTTAAAAAATTAAGGTGAATTTTCATTTTTCCAAAAAAATATTGAACATTCACCAATTTTTTGAAAATACCTCATACGATATCTCTTTTTCTCATGAATGCTTGTATTATTTGAATCGAAAAGTGAATAGACACAACTGTGGGCAGTTAAAAAGTTAATAATAACTTTTGTGCGGAGAAATCAACTCCAGGATAACTGAATTAGTAGCAAAGGATGAGTACCTCACCGAATACGAGTTGCATTTCCATCAGGAAGGTACACCTCCATAGAATGTTGCTACCTCTGGCCAATTCTTAAACGAATAATTTCTTAGACATTGTGTGCTATGGCAGGAGAGTTATCATAGAACGGCCTCCTATATTACCCTGCCTAACACCGTTAGATTTAAAAAACACTGAAAACCGAAGCGGAAATCCGTTGGCGGTTGATAACTCAGTAGTAAACGTTAAAATTTTGAGATTGAAGTCAAAATTGAGAGTTTAAATTCAAAATTACGAGTTTGAAGTCGACATTACAATTTTGAAATCAAAGCCGAAGATTAAAGTCAATATTTCGAGGGTCAACTTGAAATTTCGAGATGCAAATCATAACTTTTGAAAGCCAAAATTTCGAGATTAACGTCATAATATCAAAATTCAAGTCAAAATTTTGGGAGCAAAGTTCAAATTTCGAAATTAAAGTAGAAATTTAGAGATTAAAGTCAAAATTTCGAGGGTAAAGTCAAAATTTGAGGATGTAAGTCGTAATTTCGAAATTAAGGTTAAAATTTTGAGGGTAAAATAAAAATTTCTAGATTAAAGTCAAAATATCGAGGGTAAAGTCGAAATTTCGAGATTAAAGTAGTTATTTCGAAATTGAAGTCAAAATTTTGAAAATAAAGTCGAAATTTCGAAATTAAAGTCAAAATTTCGAGAGTAAAATCGAAATATCGAAATTAAAGTTAAACTTTCGGGGGTAAAGTCGATATTTCTAGATTAAAGTCAAAATTTTGAGGGTAAAGTCAAAATTTCTAGATTAAAGTAGTTATTTCGAAATTGAAGTAAAAATTTTGAAACTAAAGTCGAAATGTCAGGATTAAAGTCGTAATTTCGAAATTAAAGTCAAAATATCGAAATTAAAGTTAAACTTTCGGGGGTAAAGTCGAAATTTCTAGATTAAAGTCAAAATTTCGAAATTAGAATAAAAATTTCGAGACTAGAGTCGTAATTTCAAAATTAAAGTTAAAACTTGGAGGGTAAAGTTGAAATTTCCAAATTGAAGTTAAAATTTTCCGGATAAAGTCAAATTTTCTAGGGAAAAATCGAAATTTCGAGATTAAAGTCAAAATTTCTAGATTAAAGTGGTAATTTCAAATTTTTAGTCAAAATTACGAGATCAAAGTCGTGATTTCGAAATTAAAGTTATAATTTGGGTGGTAAAGTCGAAATTTCGAAGTTGAAGTTAAAATTTTGAGGATAAAGTCAAAATTTCAAGGGAAAAGTTGAAATTACGAGATTGAAGTCAAAATTTCTAGAATAAAGTGGTAATTTCAAAATCGTAATCAAAATTTCGAGATTGAAGTCGGAATTTCGAGATTAAAGTCAAAATTTCGAGATTAAAGTGGTAATTTCAAATTTTTAGTCAAAATTACGAGATCAAAGTCGTGATTTCAAAATTAAAGTTATAATTTGGAGGGTAAAGTCGAAATTTCGAAGTTAAAGTTAAACTTTTGAGGATAAAGTCAAAATTTCAAGGGAAAAGTCGAAATTACGAAATTGAAGTCAAAATTTCTAGAATAAAGTGGTAATTTCAAAATCGTAATCAAAATTTCAAAATCAATGTTGAAATTTCGAGATTAAAGCCGTAATTTCGTTCTGTTTTTCAAACAGAATTTCGAAATTAAAGTCATAATTTGGAAATGAAAGTTAAAATTTTTGGGATAAAGTCAAAATTTCGAGGGAAATTTTGAAATTTCTAGATTAAAATGTTAATTTCTAAGCTGTAGTCAAATGTCGAAATTTCCAGATTGAAGTCGTAATTTCGAAATTATTTTGAGTGTAAAGTCGTAGTTTCTAGTTAAAAGCCGAAATTTTGAGTTAAGAGCCGTAATTTCGAGTTACAATCCGTGATTTCGAGTTAAAAAGTCAAAATTTCGAAATTAAAGTCTAAATTTTGAGTGTAAAGTCGTAGTTTCTAGTTAAAAAGTCGTAATTTCAAGTTAAAAAATCTTAATTTCAAGGTTAACTTGAAAATTTTTACTGTAAAGTCATAATTTTGAGTTTAAAATTCGTAATTCCAGTTAAAAAGTCGTAATTTAGAGTTAAAAAGTTGTAATTTCAACATTGTGTTTAAAGTCATATCTCCGAGTTATAAAGTTGTAATTTTGAGATTAAAGTTTAAATTTTAAGTGTAAACTCGTAGTTTCCAGTTAAAACCCGTAATTTCTAGTTAAAAGCCGGAATTTTAAGTTTTAAAAGCCTTAATTTCTAGTTAAAAAGTCGTCATTTCGAGTTAAAAAATCATAATTTCGAGATTGACTTCTAAATTTGTATAGTGTAAAGTCCTAATTTCGAGAATAAAGACCTAATTTCGAAATTAGAGTGAAAACTTCGAGAGTAAAGTCGAAATTAATTTTGAAATTTCGAGGATGCTGTCGAAACTTCTAGATTAAAATCAAAAAAGTCTTAATTTGGAAGTTAAAGTAAAAAATTCGACTTTTTCGAAATTTTCACTTTAGTATTGAAAACTTTTGAAAACAAAGCATTGGACTTCATAACGTTGAGTATTTATTAACTTCAAATTTACGTCCTTGAAGAAATATTTTGAATAAATAGTTAGTATTGTTGTTATTTGCCAATAATGTGAACAATGATTTATCAACAGGTGTTTCACAAAATTATCCCGCTTGCAAGTACAGTTTTCCAAGCATTAGAAAAAGAGGGGTCAGAATCGAGTATGAATTGTATACACGAAATGGGAAACCTGCTCATGGCGTTGATGAACCATTTTCCTGATTACCCAGAACTATACCAACCTCTCACCGAAGTGCTTCTACCCCGCTTCGCCGACTCGGACTACAAGCAAGTGTTGCGCTGCAAATCGTGGGAGGACGCATCGGGTTCGTATGTGCAGAATAAGTATTTCGTCGAAAAAGTCGGCCTGACCAATCTGGGCAACACCTGCTACATGAACAGCGTTCTTCAGGCGCTGTTCATGACGAAGACTTTCCGAAACGAGGTGCTGTTATGTAACAATGACATTTCGCAGTTGTTCATCAAACTGCAAGAGCTGTTCGCCTTGCTGCAGTTTTCCAACAGGGCAGCTCTATCGCCGAACGATATTTTGGATCTAGCAAGGCCTCCGGGATTCATTAATGGCCAACAGCATGATAGCTCAGAGTTTTTAGGGTTCCTGCTGGATACGTTGCACGAACAGGAGAACAATTTCATCAAAATGACGAATGCTTCAGAAGGTGAGTGATTTTGTTGCTTGACCAGATTGCCTCTTAGCTTTTGCTCTAGAATTTCGTTTGTAGTGTTCTTTCATCTGTTGGGTAACCATCTCTATGTTTCAAGTCTAGATTTTAGTTGCATGTTCGTAGTTGACAGGTGGCGTTGACAGAGGTAGTGGCGCCCTCTCTAGTTGCTTGTTTTCATGTATACAACCATACACCTGTACTGAATCAAACGTTTGCCACACCAAATGTGGCTGATGGAAAGGGTTGATTGAGCTGTCAGTCTTGAATATACAGGTTTCATCAGAAGGTGTTCATTTACTCTGTAAATTAAAGCAAAAATTATTGTATTCACTGTTCACAAGTGTTGGCGTTTCGTGTCGTACGGAAACGCATAAAGGCCGCACATTTTTATTATTTTTTTCTTGTTTTGAAATTTTGAATTTATTTAAAGTTGATATTTCGAGTTCAAGGTAGTAATTTCGAGTTGAAAAGACGAAATTTCAATTTAAAAAATCGTAATTTCGAGATTGGTGTCTAAGTCGTTTTTTAAGTTGAGAGTATTAAGCCGTACTTTGGAGTTGAACAGCCATCATTTTGAGGCAAAAAGTCGTGATTTTGAGATCGGAGTCAAAATCTTAAGTAAAGTCCTAATTTCTAGTTGAAAAGTCATAATTTCGATGTTGAAGTGTGAATTTTTAATTTGGAGGCGTAATTTCAAGTTTTGAGTCTAAATTTTAAGTGTAAAGTCTTAATTTCGAGTTAAAAAGTCGTAATTTAGTGTCTGTAGTCTGAATTTTGAGTTTAAACTCATTATTCAGAGTTAAAAAGTCGTAATTTCGAGCTAAAAAGTGGTTATTTCAAGATTGAAGTCCCAATTTTGAGTTTATAGTCGTACTTCCGAGTTAAAAAGTCGAAATTTTGAGATTAAAGTGAAAATTTTGAGTGTAATGTCGTAGTTTCCAGTTAAAAGCCGAAATTTTGAGTGAAGAGCCGTAATTTCGAGTTAAAAGCCGTAATTTCATGTTTTAAAAGCCGTAATTTCGAGTTGAAAAGTCAAAATTTCGATATTGAAGTCTAAATTTTGAGTGTAAAGTCGTAGTTTCTAGTTAAAAGGTCAAAATTTCAAGTTAAAAAAATCTTAATTTCAAGGTTAACTTGTAAATTTTTAGTGTAAAGTCGTAATTTTGAGTTAAAAAGTCGTAATTCCAGTTAAAAAGTCGTAATTTCGAGTTAAACAGTTGTAATTTCAACATTCAAGTCCAAATTTTGAGTTTGAAGTCATACCTCCGAGATATAAAGTTGTAATTTTGAGATTAAAGTTTAAATTTTAAGTGTAAAGTCGTAGTTTCCAGTTATAACCCGTAATTTCGAGTTAAAAGCCAGAATTTCAAGTTCTAAAAGCCGTAATTTCTAGTTAAAAAGTCGTCATTTCGAGTTAAAAAATCATAATTTCGAGATTGACTTCTAAATATTTATAGTGTAAAGGCGTAATTTTGGAGTTAAAAAGTCGTAATTTCGAGTTTAAATTTTGAGTGTAAAGTCGTAATTTCGAAATTGAAGTCTAATTTGGAATGTGAAGTTGAAAAAGTCTATAATTTTGAGTGTAGTCGTAATTTTAAGATTGAAGCCAAAATTTTGTGTGTAAAGTCATAATTTATAGTTGAAACGTAGTCATTTCGAGTAAAAAATCTTAATTTCGGGCTTGTGTAAAGCCGTCATTTCGAGTTAAAAAGTTGTAATTTTGAGTTGAAAAGTCGTAATTTTGAGATTGAAGTCTAAATTTTGAGTGTAAAATCGCAATTTCAGCGTTGGAGTCTAAATGTTGATTTTGAAGTCCTAATTTTGATTTAAAAAGTCATAATTTCCAGATTGAAGTCGTAATTTTCAATTTAAACTCATAATTTCTAGTTTTAAGTGGTAATTTTGATAGTGAAATCGTAATTTTGAATTTAAAGTCGTAATTTCTAGTTTTAAGTGGTAATTTCGATACTGAAATCGTAAATTTGAGTAAGCAAGTCATAATTTCGAAATTGAAGTTTAAATTTGAAATATGAAGTTGAAAAAGTCATAATTTTGAGTGTAAAGTCGTATTTTCAAGATTGAAGTCTCAATTTGGAATGTGAAGTTGAAAAAGTCATGATTTTGAGTGTAAAGTCGTAATTTCAAGATTGAAGTCTAAATTTTGAGTGTAAAGTCATAATTTCTAGTTAAAAAGTCGCTATTTCGAGTTAAATATATTAATTTCGAGATTAAATTCTAAATTTTTAGTGTAAAGTTGTAATTTCGAATTAAAAAGTTTTAATTTTGAGTTGAGAAGTCGTAATTTTTGAGACTGAAGTCTAAATTTTAAGTGTAAATTCGTAATTTCAACATTGGAGTCTAAATTTTGAGTTTGAAGTCCTAATTTCGAATTAAAAAGTTGTAATTTTCAGTTAAAAAGTCGTAATTTTCATATTATAATCGTAATTTTGAGTTTCGATACTGAAATCATATTTTTGAGTAAGCAAGTCATAATTTCGAGATTGAAGTCTAAATTTGAAATATGATGTTGAAAAAGTCATAATTTTGAGTGTAAAGTCGTAATTTCAAGATTGAAGTCTTAATTTGAAATGTGAAGTTGAAAAGTCATAATTTTGAGTGTAAAGTCTTAATTTCAAGATTGAAGTCTTAATTTCAAGATTGAAGTCTAAATTTTG
The DNA here is from genome assembly GCA_015342065.1 of Leptinotarsa undecemlineata. Classification (NCBI taxonomy): domain Eukaryota; kingdom Metazoa; phylum Arthropoda; class Insecta; order Coleoptera; family Chrysomelidae; genus Leptinotarsa; species Leptinotarsa undecemlineata. Next base: position 2,457 of record WOGP01009735.1, on the reverse strand, counting down.
AGTGTAGAGTCATAATTTCTGGTTACAAAGTCGTCATTTCGAGATTAGCTTCTAAATTTTCAGTGTAAAGTTGTAATTTTGAGTTGAAAAGTGGTAATTTTGAGACTGAAGTCTAAATTTTTTGTGTAAAATCGTAATTTCAACATTGGAGTCTAAGTTTTGAGTTTGAATTCCTAATTTCGACTTAAAAAGTTGTAATTTTCAGATAAAAAGTCGTAATTTCCATATTAAAGTCGTAATTTTGAGTTAAAAAGTCATCATTTCGTGATTGAAGTCGTAATTTTGAATTTAAAGTCATAATTTCGAGACTGAAGCCGTAATTTTGAATTTAAAGTCGTAATTTCTAGTTTTACGTGGTAATTTCAATACTGAAATCGTTATTTTGAGTAAGCAAGCCATAATTTCGAGATTGAAGTCTAAATTCAGTTTAAAAAAATTTGTTTGGTAATATGTTTTTCCGTTAACCGGCTGTCGCACCCCTACGAACGACAACCCTCAGAAGTCGAAACTTGTGCGAGCTAGGGATTAACGAGGTCTTACTTTTTAACGTATGACTCCCAACAGTCATAATTTCGAGCTTAAAGTCAAAATTTCGTGATCAAAGTCTAAATTTCTAGCTTCAAAGTTGTAATTTCCAAGAAACGAATAATAAAAATATGTGGCCCTCTGCCCTTCTGTAGAATTGAGTAATACAAAATTGACAAACGAATGTATGTAGCCCTTAAAATATTATAAATCGTACAAGGCTTTTCCTTACAAAGAAGGGGCTTCACACAAAAACATCGAAAACGTGTTTTTTCTTGCACCTTTATGAACATACAAAAAAGGCTAGTAGTTACTAGCTTCTCCAATAATAACGTTACCAAATATATACACCTTAGTTTTATCGACACCACATCTCATCACAAAAAACTTGTTTGTTCCAGCTCATACTCATATATAGTGCTTGTAGTAGTACTTGTTGTTTCTTGAGTGCTTTGCTAGCTTATAAAAAACTGTAGGAAATTGCAAAAGTGAGAAGAGATGCAAGTTAGTTGACTATCCTAAAATTCACGTTTGACTTGTTACACAGATGAAGGTGCCGCAGCAGTCACACCTACCGTAGTGCAGCAGTCTTTCGGCGGCAAGACGCTGACTATCTCACGATGCGGAGAGTGCGGAACACAGAGCGAACGCATCGACAATTTCAGAGATCTGCAGCTGTCCTTCCCCAACCGCGACGAAAACCAAACAGTACAAACCCTCCTGGACTACTACCTGCAGCCTGAAAAGTTAACGGACGATAACAAATACCATTGCGAGCAGTGCAGCCGGTTGACCGACAGCGAGAGGATAACGAGGATAATAGAGCCTCCGACTAGGTTGACGCTGACACTGAAACACTTTCACTACGATCCGGCTTCCCACCAGCGCACCAAATTGCTCCAGACGGTCGCTCTGGACGAGTACCTCACCTTGGATAACTGCCGTTACGGGCTGTACGCGGTTGTAGTGCATTGCGGCTCTAGTTTGGACTCGGGTCACTACTATACGCTCGCCAAAGATAAGTCCAATTGGTACAAATTCAACGATTACTCAGTGAGTAAAGCTACGCCGGAGTGTTTGAGTCGGTTAAAGCCGCCGGAGACTCCTTATATACTATTCTACAGTAGGGAAGACATTTCAGATATGGAGAACCTGCCGGCTGCAGTGCTCCCTCCTAGGTTACAACTAGTTGTGGGTAAAGACAATGCCGAGTTCAAACGGGAAAGAGAACGTCGGTCGGTGAAGTTATACAGCATCAACCAGGACAAAAACGACGAGCCTCCCCCACCGGGGTGCGGCGGAGGCGGGTTTTCCGCCTCGTCGGGTAATATGTTTGTGTGCTAGCGACCGAAAGAGTGGTGTATATAGGGAGGGATGTGTTTAAAATTCAACTGTAACTCTACAATATTTATAACTATAAATATATTTTATATAAGGTTCACTTGTTGGCTTTTCTATGGTCCGGATTCGCGTGGCGTGAGGACACAGCTGGTCGACTATTATTTGTATAGCTGTATTTAGAATGTTCGACTCTTATGTGATATGTTGGGAGTTGGTATTAGACTGTTTTCAACTCACTTTAGTTTCTGTTTGTGATTCATTTCTTGGCCCGTTTAGGGAGGAGTGTGTCTCGCAAATTGATATAGTTTGTTTTTGAATAAAAGCCGTTATTTTGAAAGTTGTTTTATTTATTTTCAGTGGCTTTTTGCCACTTTTACAGCCATTATTTATTCCTGATATTTCATTGAAGTAATGCATGTTGACGTGTGTCCTAATTTGCTATGTTTTCGAGGGAAACGGGGTGTCGAAGTTTCACTAAAAATTTTTCTATTTTGTTGATACCCTGTTTCAGTGGCGTACCCAGGATTTTGCCTTGGGGGGGGGGGGTCAGGCAAAAAGCCAGGGCCTTTCCGGGGGGTCTGGGGAATATCC
>WOGP01009734.1:0-10607 GCA_015342065.1 Leptinotarsa undecemlineata | reverse complement strand
TTTTGAAATATTCCACATGATTGTTTTACTTTTTTATAATTATTCATATCAATATTTCCAATTTCGAGTTTCTTCTTTGAAGTGACGAAAATTTCGATATTATTAGGAGAATGTCACAACTCTACTGTCAAATAGTAATCATGGCCTGCTTACCAAATACCGAATGGAAATACCATTCTGAAAGGACATTTTCACAAATAAATGTTCATAACTCCGAAACTTGACTAGTTAGGTATAGGTATGATATAAATAGAAAGAGAGAAAATTTCAGCATCTTTCCGAATTTTTAATAATATACAGGGTGTTCCATTTAAAATAATCAAATTTCAGCAACTTTTTCAAGCAAACGAAAAAACTGTATTTTTCTACCACCTTGTATTGAAGTAACGGAGATTAGGCTGACGTGTGGGAAGTGTCCAAGTATCACCTAACTCCAAACCAAATTTCGATATGAATGCATTCATTCTAACATTTGAGGATACTGAAAATCACATGTATTTACCCCTTAACTTTTTGTAATATTTGACTTTTTCTTTAAATTTTGATATTATTTATTATTTTTGGATGGCAAATAAGTAATTAAAAAAAGTAATTAATATTATATTACTGAAAAGTCAGTCCTCATGGCAGGTATATGTTAGCTTTCACAGATTTTTTCAAGTTTATCGCTTTACTTTCTGGAAAATATGAAGAGTTGATAGAAATTTGGACAAGTGTAAAATGGATAATTATTGAACATGTTTTGAGGTGTTGCTGCGTTATGAAACGGTTTCGTCAAAAAGGGAAAAACAGTACCAAATAAGTCATCAAAATATTTCTATTATTTTTGATTTTCTGAATGAGAAGTAATAACAATTTTTATGCCATTAATCAAAAAGTGTAACTTCGAATGAAAACCATATATTTACAATTATTCATGATTTTAGGCTGAGGTTACAATGATGAAACAAGATCGCTTGATTCGAAAATATAATTCATTTCTTCAATGCGCCACTTAGCATAATAATGATATATTGAGAAATGATTACATCAGAATTGCAAAGGAAATTTTTTATATTATCATTGCCCATCATAATTATATTATATTATCCAGAAAGTCCATTTTTCCATAAAAAACATATCTTATTTACATAAAAAAGACTCATTAAAAAAAGATATTTTTCCACCATCTTACTAGGTGAAAAGGTTCTTCACCATTTTCTTCTGCTTTACAAATATCCCGTTTTATTCCAAGGACATTAGATTTTGAAACATTATAATTAAGTGTTTTCGGGATTTACAGTCTTTTTTTCTAGAATCACGTTTCAGTCCTGCTTTGGGAGTCATTGTGCATTGCTCAGTGGGTTCAATGCGTACCATCTGACTCATGATAGAAATCGCACGTAAAATATAACACGTTTTGTAAAGAGCTCTATCTGTTACCATTTACGAAATATGAATTAATTTAACTTTTTATCTTTGAAAATCGTGACTTCTGAAAATGCAGATATCTTTGAGTTACTATGGTACCAAAATTTGGTTCGAAGTTAGGTGATACTTGAAGATGTTCCACTCTTTAGCGTAATGTCCGTTACTTCAAGACAGGGTGGTTAAAAAATACAGTTTTTTCGTTTATTTGAAAACCTGAAATCTGTTCAAATATCTGTCTGTTTAAAATCTGTTCTTCCGTTTAATCAGCTGTCGCCCCCATACGAACGACAACTCTCATATGTTGAGAAACTTGTGCGAGCTAAGGACTAACGAGATCTTACCTTTTAACGTGTCGTTCCCAACATGGTTGCAGAATCATTCCAGCTTCAACCCGATAAATTATTTCTAGAAAAATATCTGGTCGAGGCGGGAATCGAACGCACGGCCTTCCGATCGTGAGTCGGGCGCACTACCACCGTGGCCAATTCCACAGTAACGGATTGGTTCAAATTGAATTTAGAAGTGGCTTTCAAAACTTCTCGTGCACTCCGAAACGTGTTGGTCAACCGAAAAGGAAAAGTCAGGGATCCACGAAATAAGACATGAGAATTAGGGTAAAAAGTATGTTAGTCAAATTAATAGGACTATAATAACTCACTACAAGGGACATGTCTCTCATATTTGGATTCATAGCCCTAGTCTGAAAGATTGATTTTCATTTGCTATAGTCCAACCCGTGTTAGGAATCACACGTTAAAAGGTAAGACCTCGTTAGTCCTTAGCTCGCACAAGTTTCTCAACTTCTGAGAGTTGTCGTTCGTATGGGCGACAGCTGATTAACGGAAAACAGATTTTAAACATATAGACCAGATCAGTCTAGTGTTGATTAATCAAGAGGCAGAAAACAGGAAAAGATCAGGTATCAATCAGGTTGTGAATAACATTATGTGGAATAAACTTTCTGAAAACGTATTCCCAAATGGATTTGATCTCCAGCGATTCAAATCCAATGTGAATCACTATTTTCGCACAGGCACCGCTCTGAGAACGCCTTATGGATTTTTCTGTAGTGCTTGTGTTTTGTCCTTCAAAAACGTAGTTATTTTGCAAAAGTTTCTGTTTAAAATTTCAATAAAGTTTGCTTGTCTTTATATATCGATGGGGAAATGAAAAACTTTCAAATAAAAAAAAAGGAAGAATGAAGGAAGATAGTATGACTAGTGAATACTTATAAGAAATTAAAAAAATAAACATTAAATTTACGAATTGAATCTATAGAAATGTAGGAATTCCTTTCACGTATAGTTGAATATCTACCTCAAATAAAACTTTTTCGAAAATGGCATATAGAGATATATTGCGAGTTCAGCAATTTTTGTTTCAAGGTGGTTGACAACGTTTAGTGGTGTATTTCATCAGTTTATTGAACAAAAAACTAAAATTACAAAGAAATAACATACAAGCAACAACCAAAAAAATACAAAATTTAAATATTAATACAAGCTGAAAATAAAAAAATTAAAATTATAAAAAAAATGAAAATTAACAATTGATAGATTCCAAACCAAGTTACGTCATGACGTTTCGTTTGTTAGTATCCACAATCGTCTTCATCTTTGTAATTTCAGTTTTTTGTTCAATAAAATTGTTATTTTGTTGGTTAATCTTTTGAATTTTTTACAGATTTTTATAGAATGTAGTAGTTCTAGAGTGTGGATGCAGTATTTGTTTTTGGATTTATTATAAGCCAGAGGTTCTAATTGTATATTGTCCAAAATCTGTCGGGTCATCAACAAATTTTGTTCCAACGGCATACCTTTGTTTCAATGGTGGAAAAAATGTACGAATGATGGAAACATTTTGCTGGTCAGCAATGAAAGCCAACTTTATTAATATCTTTTAGATGCAAGTTGAAAATATTTCTGAGAAGAATATCGACAGTATCATTTTATAGGTGTGTATATTTTTTTTCAGTCAGAAAAAAAATCAAAAACTCGGGTATAACATGCAATTTGAATCCTTTAATTACGTCAATTTCAAAAGATTTTAGTCAATTGGGATGATATAAAAAGTGACCACTGGATGAGGGTTCGGAGTATGTATACGGTGGAAGAAGCTTGATTGTCAAAAACAAACTAGATGAAAGTTTTCAAATCACTATTTTCTGAAGTAAATAGTAAAGATAATTCTCAAGAGTTGTGTATGATTTCGCTTCAATCGATCATGTGATGTCTGCTTTTTTTACTTTTTCTACATCTTTAGTAACATTTTTTCGGACACTCAATACATAAAATATGTACACAATCAGCTCTTATGGGTACATGGCAGCCGCTTTCTACCTTCAAGCATTTCGCGAAACAGGTGACTGGGGATTTATTCTTCAAGACAGTTACCACACTCAGTTACTTCTTGGAGTTGAAGTAGTGTGTAACGCTGAAGAACAAAAGTAGTGGAGGTTGCATTCAAGTGGCCCGAAACACAGTTCGCGGTATTGAAATCTTGAGCTGATTCTTTCAATTGTTTTCGCATGATGCCGGTGGGGGTTAGACAATTGTGAGAAAGTGCAAAACATATGAATTTTTTATGTAAAGAATATTTGTGATATTTGGATTATTTATCAGGCTGGCAATATGTTACAGCCCAGGAGGAACTTTTTGTTGGTTTTACTTTTGTTTGTTTTAGTGGATTGCCTTAAAGGTAAGTTTAATTAGATATCTATCAAATTATCGTTAATAATTGATATGATTTGACAGCATTCATTAAAGTGCCTCGAATAATTTCATGTATCAAAAATAACTTCCTATTTTTTTTTTAGTTTCTGTTACTTCTTGTAGCCATAATTTTATATTTTTCGAAAAGAATTCGCAAATGAATTTTTTTAGTTGAAATGGTGGAATCGAAATTCAATATACAATGTTTTAATAGTATCCCTTTCAAATTTATGGAAATTTCGTAACAAGAAAAATATTAATTGAAATAGTTGAAATTTATGTATTTTTTCACATACTCATTTTCTTAATTTATTCACAACCTGTTTTAGTAAAATTGTAAAATTATTTTGGAACAAAAAATCAAGCCACGTAAATATCTCCAGTTAATGAATTGATAATCGAACAGTTCAATAATTCTTCTTTCATTTGATAATTGATTCAACCAGGATATTAGAGTACAAGCTGTGGATCATTTCCTGATTGAGATACAGTCGACTACTAAATGACATTGAAACAAATATCTCAGAGTGAAAGTTTCACGACTTATAAAAACCTTTGAATGTAATAGTCACAAGTTAATACAGGAAATTCGTTTACAAAATCAATACTCGTTTCGCTTTTAATTATGGAATATGTAACTAATCGAAAAATTTCTGGAAATGGTATTTCGGTTATCGCAAGCAAGAATATTCGATATTGCGAGTTTCCTCAATCTGATTTTTATTGATAATTGATTAATTATCTGTATTTGAGAATTTTGTATGTGTAATGAATATCAGAATATTTCTCAAGATGTTGCAAATTTGAGATATCGGTTATGGTTTCGCCTGAAGTAGCATTGATCTAATTATTCAACAGTTTTTATCCATATCACCTCGAACCCTTCATACCTATAACTGGAAATAATTTTTTCAAGGTGACACGCAAAAGAAGAAATCAAAAATTTTTATTTAAAGATTATTTATTCAAAGACTTCAAATTTTTTATATAGTTAAGTTAATTGCTATTATCAGTTGCTGAATACAACTGCATAACTATTTAGGAAAGGGTTCAAAATCAATTTTTTTATTGACTGCTGAGAGTTGAAAATCTGTTATTAGATCTGGGATAGATAAGTTAATGGGAACATTCGTTCCCATTAACTTATCTGTTACACTCCCAACTAAAACTTTTGGTTCTTCTCTATTATGGTTAATACGTACCTGAATATGTATTTTCCGTGCTGTTTTATTAGGTATATGCAAAACAGCTTGGATGAATCTACGACAGACACATCTCTTATCTATTTTTAATATAAATACATATTTACCGCAATGAGTTAATAATAGACGTCATATCATCAAATCTAATTACTTTCTAATACAATCGATCTTGGTTAACCTTTCGACGAATATACTCGTATTAATGAATCTGATGTAGATGTGATTATAGAAGTAGAAGTGGCCCAATGTCATGCACAAATCTGAAATTAGAACATTGATCATTACAACTATTGAATTTTTCAGTTGAACTCCATTGAAAATGATTTTTTTATAATTTCAATCGGTTGAACTTATTAAAAATTGAAATGTTAGAAATCCAATTTTAGTCCATTATTATCTTCATCATTCTTTTATTATGAACACTCGACGGATATGAAATAATGAAATTGGCGTCATTGAAAATTATTTTTTCGCACGTTTTTGAATGAATTCAATGAGTTGAACTGGAAAATTGAAATGTTTGAAACTCAATTTGATTTCAACGTCAGCATCATCATCCTCTCATTATGACTACTCGACGGATATGAAACAATAAGATTGGCGTGCTTTCTCTCCAGAAATAATATAAGGTATAATAACAAAAAAAAAAAATTTAAGATTTAGAGGCATCAAGATGAATCGAACAAAATTCAAGAAATTCAGAAGACGTAGACCATTCAATCAAAAATGTCAGGTTTGAAAATAGTACTGGAATAATTAAAAACAATATATTCATTTCAGATCAATATATCAAAGACGAAAAATTATGTTACCAAATATTTCCGTATGCGCTTGAAGGTTTCAATGAGAAACATTGCTCGATATCTTAAATGCATTCGTTTCTGCTCAGTATTCCTGTCAACATGTTTCTGTTCAACCAAAATATCACGTTCGATGCTCAGAAAAGTCATGATGTCATAATTTGAGGAAAACTTGGTACTAACAAAGAGCCCAACCTATTACTAATAGACAGAACTTGTATGTAGTACTGTAGAATATATTGTTCCATTGACCTTAGGAATTTCTTTTTACCAAATGACATTCTTAAAATAACTTTAAGGTTTCTCATTCTAAATTTACTTGGAATGCCAACTATCATTGAATTATACATTGGAGATAAACATAAAAACTAAAAAGTAGAAGGTAGATGAGTATTTCACGATTTCCACTTATTCTTTTGAAGTTAGGTTGTACCGAAAAATTATTCTTTCCTCAAAAATATGAGTATTCATGAGTTTATTGTATTCTTTCAATTCTGTTTCATTTTTATATTCCTATTTGTTTTCCTCATTCACTCATTCAAATGATGCTTACCAATTTAGATATATTCTCACCCACTTCAAAACTAATTCAAAACAATGTCGTTCGCACCGATTTTATTTCATGACTAAATTGGAAAGGAATAATCTGTAGATATTGTTATGGAATTTATTGCTGATTCACTAGAAAAGCCTATTATTCATTTTTACTTCAACATTATGAAGAATATAATTTTTTGAATCTACCGAATTACGACGTTGACAATAGTTATAAAGTTGATGGTTCGAAATCCAGTTTGAGGTTGAAACCGATTTTTCCAGTGGAATCATTAAAACTTTTTTGTTTGTATATAAAAATAACAAATGTGCATGAACTATAAATAATGATAATAGTTCTAAATGAAAGTCCGCAATAGCATATATCTACCTCTTATGTGGTAGCTATTATATGCAAAATACTGAGCCATAAATACAATTAAATTTGATACTTTTTTTAAAATGCACATCTGTCAAATTCTTATAAAAATTGACAAAATTTTGATAATATTAACTGAACGCAACGCATGCAGAAAGCCATTACACCTCGTGAGGGCAGACATGTTGGTTTTGCGAAATTTCCCCGGTTCGCTCCAGTTCTCAGTTGATGCGGTCGAACAGCAGATGTTCATAGAACTTCTACATCCAGTAGTCAAATTGGTCTGGAGGAAGAAGGATTTCCAATTGGTTTGTCGACTTTCCTCACCAGAGCAAGCATAGCTTTTTTCCATTCTACGGAAACATCTGCACGATGTGCTATATTATTGTAGACTGTAAGCGCGTACGCAGGTATTTTAGCGAATAAAGTATTCATTACTTCTGGTGGTATTCCTCCTGATGCAGGAGATTTTTTGCTGTGAAAGTCTGTGAAGTGTGAAAGTCTACCACTATTATCACAAATGAATATTACCCCCTCATGAGTTGGAAAGAGGTGATTGGTCACCTTCCCCATTGTGTCCATGGTAAGAGTTATGTGGGGCGGAAACACCATTATTTTCCTCATGGCAATTTTATAGCCGTCGCCTCAGATATCTCTATCAATGGAGTCATGTAATGTTATCCAGCATTCTATTTTGCCTCCTCAATTCTATTTCTGAGACTCTTTTTACTTTCTTTGTTGGATTTCCACATAATCTCCCTTGCCGCTAGTCTGGTTGTTCTAAGAGTGTCTCGTATATTCTCTTCGCTTCTTAAGACATTTTTTTCGAAGGCTAGCAATTTTGTGATTTCACTAGTAGACAGGTTTCTTGCAGATTCCTTTTCTGGTTCTTGGCATTACCTTGTCACATATCTGTACAAGTTTCCATCTTCTTCCAATTCTTCCAGTATCAAATGGAGCTTTTCCCGGTCTGATTTTCCTGATTTCAGCACCCACTTCGTAAGGGTTGACTGTCTCTATGATTTTTCCTTCATACGTATCAATAAGGCACCCTATCTGGGTTTTCTTGTGTGCTGGTTCCGTACGTTACCTGTTAAGGTGTTACTCATGTTTTTTTTATCGTGTCCGCTTTGTCCTTGCCTATTCGCTTTTCTGGTTTTAAGATAACAGGTTGAATATCGGAGTCTGTGAACAAAAAGTCCAACATACGATTCATTACCAGTCCAAGGAGACCATCTGACTTAGAAATGACGAGCTTGTTGAGGTTCTGTTTTATTGCGTGTTTCTTTAAATTCGCTATAGAATGAAAAAGTTGCTTGTCTGACTTACTATTCAATACAATGTCTTGCTCAAAGATTGGGTAATTCCCCCAGCTTAATGTCTGATTAGGATTACCATCATTATCTGGGAATTCCAGAGACTGATGTATCATAGCTATTTCACCTCTGTCTCCAAATTCCTCATGATTCCATTTATATATTTATCCTTGGACTCTATATTGCTGGTATACGGCAATATGATAGGGGATTCATTTGGAGCAACCGTGGTCTGTAAACTTTCGATCTTAAACTATGTTTTTTAAAATCTGTTTTTCCGTTAATCAGCTGTCGCCCCCATACGAACGACAACTCTCATAAGTTGAGAAACTTGTGCGAGCTAAGGACTAACTAGTTCGTACCTTTTAACATGTGATTCCTAACACGACGCATGAATTGATGAATTTGCCAGTTTTCCAATCTTCTTCAGAGACAGCACAAAATTATTCTTATGTTCCGTCTTTTCTCAGTTGTTTTTTTCTTGATCTCATTCTCAGAAACATATTTTGCTTGCATTTTCTGTTTCTCTTTCATGGTTTTAATCTGCTTTCGTAGATTCTATCAGTAGCTTCTGATGGACTGACCTCCAGGTCACTGAGTTTCCAGCTTTTTAACATTGAAGCTCAAACTGCTACTGATCTCGCAGATTTTTGTTTTTGGCTTGTTTCAGAACTTGCTATGTATTATGAAAACTGGTTTTCAAATACGAAACCTTCAAAAAACCATTGTCATAATAATTTCAACTCGGTGAATATAATTTGTATTGCGAAGTCACTGTATTGAAACCAGTTTCACTTTCATCATCCAAGCCCAATATTCAGGAATCATGTAATGATAGAATGATAGTACAGGTTATGGATCATCAGTTTACGTCAACAAAATATAACTAGGGAACTTCGTCATGAAACATTTAACTTTCAACGGTATACTTTTATTTCATATTATAGTTTGTGTAATTCCATCATAATTGCTGCCTACTGTATTAACAGTTATTGGCGTATACTTTGGTCGACGTCAAGCTTAAGCGCACTCACTGTTGATTTATCGTAGGAAAACGGAATTGAACTTCACATTATTTACGATAGCAATCTGATAATAGGAACATTCGCTTTGATTCTCACTTTTGAAACTGTTAATGAAGAATCGAGCATCTGTTGAGTGATAACTGTACAAGCAAGCAGAATGGAGACCGGTCCACTAACTTGGGATATAATATTTATTGAACATGTAGGCAGTGGGTTAATGACGACTGTTTTTGGGGTCATTATCGTCAAAACGTCATTGGTTCATGAGAACACCATGAGTATTTTATGAGGGTAGTCATGACGTTCACACAAAAATATCATCAAATATTAAGTAATTATTCAATAACAGAAATCCAGATTTGAAGTTTTCACAAATATGCAAGTCAGTTGTTGCTGATACTTCGAGAAACTGTCTTTAGCCAAATAGAAAAATGGGGTATATTTAAAGGGGATATTAGTTTTTGTCTTCTGTGAGGTTGAATAGAATTGTTAAAACTGATAACGAAGATTAATACTTTCGACCTTCCGATGACTCCAACTGCCGATGACTCCAATTGCCAACCGTGTTGAAATACTTGGTCTGAAGGAAAGTTGGAACCTTAGAGCCACCAACAACAATTGTTGATATCCATTTCATGATATTCAATGAGGTTGTTGTCTTGGGATACTTATTGTTGGATACATTTGAAAAATTATGAAGTCGTCCGTATATCAGAATTGTAAACATGGCCAATGTCGCATGTGAAATACTCAATTTGAGGAATATTCTATATTCACTAAATTATATGTGAATATCTAGCAGCTTTGTCAAATATCTGAATTACTATTTTCGTGTTGATTGACTGGGGTTTGCAGGTTTTTTAACCTGACGTTACATATGTTGCAGACATTGAGAGAGGTGATGCTGCAAAGGTCGAAGTGACTTACCTTGCTGCAAATTGAGAGTGGTCTTGATGTATCCACATATTATGTGATAGTACTGGATCGGTGTCTGCTTGTCGCTCCCGGTGTGTGTGTATTTATTGTCGTTTCAGATGATATTTTCCTTACTTGTGTTCGTTCAAAGACAATGCCATGAATACTTTCTGAGTATACTACTTTATGTAGTATTCTTTTCAATAGTCTGTACAAAATAAGTCCAATATTTTTGCCAATTTGTCGAACTGTTTGGCTTTTATTTTATGAATAGTGTCTCTCATATAAGTCCATAAGTGAAGCTATTTCCTCCAT